>CM046881.1:90882006-91066327 GCA_025667525.1 Glebionis coronaria
GTAATAGGTTAGTCAGGAAAACCGGACTCGGACTTTAAGCTAATATTGTATAAGTTAGAGGCTCTAAGCCCAAGACAAGCCAATCCCGACCCATGGAAACAAACCCACGGCCCATGGAAAGCCCATATGGTTCGTGGGTATATAAACCCTCTTCCATGTGTGGAAGAGGGTGTTGGTTCATTATTTTACACATAGTAAACCTTCCACCATTCTAGTTTATCTCTCTACTTTCTGTCTCTAACTTTTTTCTCATTCTCTCTCTAAATCTACTCTAAATCTTGTGTTATGGATTGATGTAGGATTAACATTTGGTATCAAGAGCCTAAAGTGGATAGGTGATTGAAGATTCGTGTTTGTGTTCTTGATTTTCGTGCCTATTTTGATCTAAAACATTCGATCCAAATTATTATTTTTGTGTTTTTATGGTTTTTTCTTGATACAAATCTTCTACATAGTTGTGGTAGAGATTTGGTATATTTACTTTGGCTAGAAACACAAAATTTTTGGGTGTTTTGATCATTTTTTGGCTTAAAATCTCGAATTGGTTGGGTTTTGTCCGAGAAAAGTGGAAATTTTGATCACTGTGGTACTATTGTGTCGGAATAGCTTAAGGGTTTCAACACTCTGATCCAACATTCCGATACCACATTCCGATCCAACATTCCGATACAACATTCCGATACAACATTCCGACACAACATTCCGATACAACATTCCGATCAACATTCCGATCCAACATTCCGATCCAACATTCTGATCTAACATTCCGATCCATATTCCGATCCATAACCCAATCCATATTCTGATCTCATATTGCGATGGATATTGCGATAGATATTGCGATATGTTTGGCTAAATTTTGTTAGAGTACTTTTCAGACTTAGTCACTATCTAGACTAGTCCCGGATTATAGTTTACCAAAAAAAAGGAGTTTTTTGGCGGGAAAATCATAGTAAAATTTATTTTTTCCTAGACCATTTTTAGGCCATATAAGCTTCGATTTCAAATTTTGGCAATACGAAAAAAGTTTCGACCAAAAATTCAAATTTTCGGACCAAAATTCAAATTTTTAGGCCATTTTAGGTTTTATTTTATGTCAAAAATTTTCACTTTTTAAATTTTTTCCCTACTAGTTATTGGCTATTTCAAACTCGATTTCAAAATTGGCGATTCCAAAATTTTTGGTCTACCGTTATATCGGACTGAGAAATTTTTTTGGAATTTTCGAAATTTCAACCACAATCACATCACGACACATCTACTAAGATCCATAATCCATACACATCATATCCTCTTTGATACATCCGTTCAATGGACATCTTCGCGGATTCAACAACAACAACGTCCATGACTGAGATGAATAAAGAGAAGATGCAGAATCCAGAGGTTCAGATAGATACTGAGACTCCAATCAGTAAACCTACTAACAAGGATTCTACAACCAAAACCGTTCATGCAATCAAATACAAGATGTCGAAACCAAAATAAAAATGCATGGAACATTTAAACTCACTTCAGTCATAGCTTTAGGTTCTTTCAAGAGAAGACCTAAAAGGCACTCGTCTTGAAATTGGATTCAAACGGGTATTTGCTCTACTATTTGGTCAAGATGTTGAGACATTCACCAGAATGATGCTACTTAATGTGAACCATATTCAACAAGAACTTGACAGAGATGATTTTCACGAGCTTATATCCATGGAGGTCCTTTTAGCTCTCAACAATCAGTTCCAACAATTCATTGACTCAAGTGGCTTATCCAAAAACGATCGAGAGTTCACAAGTACATACTTTACCAAATATACTCTCGTAGATCTTCAAGCGTTCAAAGAGACACTTCTTCAACATATGAGTAATATAAAGAAGTCAATTGCTGAAAGAACACGCCATCAAAGGCAATTTGAAAGAAGGGTGAATCAAAGACTGATGCAGACGAAAGAGAGCACTGTCGATAAAGATCAAGCATTGGATGCTTCTTCGGTTGATACAGAGAGCAGTGGGACAGAATCAGAAACGCAGCATACCAGTACCAGCTCAGGGAATGATCAAACAACCAATGATGCAGATATCAGACCCATTTATGATGATCAGCCAATGGCTATGGTACATTTAAATGCTGAATACGATGTTCCTCAACATACTGAGCAATTTGAACCCATTCTTGACACGTATCTAGTAGAAAAGGTTAATAGCAATACCACACCTGATTCATCAGATACGAGTACCAATAGAGCAGAGACTTCTCAGGATGTTGATTCTAAGATTCACGAGCTTGAAATTCTGTTAGCTCAGAAAACTAAATATTTTGAGGATGCCAAACTCGATTTTTCAAAGATAAATAACAAATTTGAGGCTTAGTTTGAAAAACTTGAAAAAGCAAATGTTGTTCTTGAACAAAAATTGGATCGTAAGATTCAAGATTTTAACGCGGAAAAAGAACATTTTGTGAAACAAATAAATTTGTTAGAATCAAAGTTGGCTTCTCAAAATCTAAGTCCTTCGCCTACTTCATTAACCGAATTATCTGTGCAACCTATCGACACTATAGACAGTAATGAAGCGAATGCTGATAACGACATATTTGAAAATATGAATATTAAGTTAGAACAATGTGTCGCTCAATTACTTGTACAAAATGAGCAATTAAAAGCTCAGATTCAGGAAAAGGTTCTTGTACTGACAACGGTGAAAAATGAATTAAGGATGCTAAAAGGAAATAGTTTGGATACTAAGTTAGCAAAATAGTTAGTCTTGGGGAAACCTCTTTCTCAACCATTCAAAAACCGCTCAGTTGCTAGACAACCGAATGCGTTTAAATCTGAACGACCCAAAACGTCGAATCCGAGGTTTGCATCCCAAGTTGACGTGCGTAGCAATTTTCCAAAACCACTCACTCCAAAATCTTGACCCTCCTTAAGAAAATCCGTTTCTTCAAAGCCCGATCACATGAATGCTTCAAGCAACTCTAGCAATAGCCCCAAGAACATGCCTAGGCATAGTTCAAATGACACCGATCACAAAAGCTATCTAGAGGATGCTACGAACAAGACACAAGCAAGAGATAGGACCAAACCACAACCTAGGAGCGCTAATCACACATCTAAGAATTCTAGACCCTTCTATGATGTGCTCAAATCAGCCTACCCAGAAACACTAGAGCCTTCTCAGATGCTAAGCACTTTGTTTGCAAGAACTATAAAAAATGTGTCTTTAATGCCATTCATGATGATTGTATCACTAAAGTCCTGAGCAAGGTGAACCAAAAAGCTAGAGCACCTCAAAGACGAAACTCTAAAGGAAATAGGCTTTCTCAAATTAAGTCTTCCGTTGTACATCAAAAACCTATGTCTCCTAGACCTTGTCTTATATGGATACCAACGGGTAGAACCTTTAAACAATCATCCTTAGGTGGGTTCCTACTGGAAAGATATTTCTCTCTAGCGCGACAAAGGTTCACGGTGAACCCCCACATGGTTCTCACAATGATATCACTAACCCACATGCAAGCATACAAACTACTGATGCAAGTGCAGGTATCAACGTCACGGTTCAACGGGAACACAAAGGTCCAATATTTGTAACTCGTTCAACAAAAGACACTCTTAGAGTTTTGTTTCTGAAGAAGCAAATATCATAGAAACAAGTGTCTTAGGGGTTTCACAATTAAGCTTCTGCAATGGCTTATAGTCAAATTACAGACTGTAACTCGGGCTCACAAGACAGGAAAGTTCATCCCGATGATGAATTATCCTCAGAACAAGAAATAAAGTTTTCCCGGACATGAGCTATCTGTAAAAACATTCAACGTTTTTAAGCTCATGTACAAAGACTTACAAACACATGTCAGACTGTAACACATATTTTAAACACAAGAAAGTTCATCCCGAGTATGACTTATCCTCAAAACGAGAAATTCGATTTTCTCGGACACGAACTTTCAATAAAACTATTCGAAAGTTTTAAGCTCATGTATATGACTTCTAAGCGCATCACAGCTAAGGACTCGGACCTCAAATAAGGAAAGTTTATCACGGACGATAACTTATCCTTCTAAACGAGAAATTAATATTTCTCGGTCATGAGCTTCTCATAAAAACATTCCAAGTTTTTAAGTTCATGAAAAACGATTTCTAAGTAAATGTCAGCTTAGAACTCGCACTTTACCTTAAGGAAAGTTTATCACGGATGATAACTTATCCTTCACAACGGGAAATTAATTTTTCTCGGTCATGAGCTTGTCACAAACAATCAAAGTTTTGAGCTCATGAGAATCTGACCTGAAAGCGAAGTGTACGTTTCAGTGCGCTTTTCCTAAAGTAATAGAAGATAAGTCTTCTATTATAATTATTTTAAAACCGTTGAACACAATTTTTCAAGAATTTCTCAAAAGGTTTTTCTAAATCTTTCAAAATTGTGTGTTCAACACTCCCTTCCTCATAATATGGTTTATATCTAAAAAATGTCATATGTTATTTTGATCAACTTTTGAGGGGGGGCGTTTTGAAAATCAAGCTTTTAATTTTGTTGGGCACATCTCTGAAATTGTCATATTTTATGTATCCAACACATTCCGAAAATGGTTTAAAACTGTCATATGTAATATACTATATCGGATAAGGCATCACAACTCCGTACCTCAACATATTTTGTGGTGTCTTTTTTCCAAAATTTTGTCAAACTTTTGTTTCAAGACACACGTATATTGTTGAGGGGGAGCATCCCGACTGAAAAAGTTCCATGATTCATGCGTGCACACATGTTTCTCTCCCAATCGGTTTTCAGAAATTGTCTTATTTTAATCAATTGGTATCTCTAATATGATGTTTTTATATCAGAGATAGGGGAGAAAATGTGATTAAAATGTAATATATTGCAACATGTGATCTTAAGACTCAAGTGAAACTCTTTCCTTCACATGCTAAACCATTTCGTATATCGATGCATGTGTGTAGGGGGAGCTTTTCGAAAATGTAAAATTTTCAGAGTGTTAAAAGTTTTGATTTTTATCAAGCACTTTGAATGGTTTTCAATGGTTTTATGGTTACAATCTTTACCCAAAAAAACCTATTGTCCACGACGGAACGATGGAGTCAAAAGGTGGTTTAGGATAGGAAACTAAGTCATATGATCCAACCAGAACCGGAGGGATCTACCCAAGGATATTCTATAGCTAGAAATAGTTGTCCTTAGGAAAGATGGAGTTGAATGAAGCTGAATGTGGACTAATTACTTAAGTTAGCACTAGAACAATCACAACAAGGTGCTAGTGATGACGTATTGGTAAGCATTGAAGGAGTTGGATATTTTATGCGACCTAGGCAGAAACCGGGTCAATACATCTATTGAAGACAAGACGTCATAGACCCAGTGATTCAATGCACAACCCTTCCCCAGCCATTCAGGTTTCTCTCAAAGGAAACTTGTCTCATTGTCATAGAGATCAACACGTATCTATTGACTTTCTCCCTCCGAGTTAGTTAATATTGAAAAGGTGGCAGTCTACTCCAGCCTTCGATTACCAAAATACACTTATCGAGTCTAGAGCCAAAAGAGATCTATCTATTATCTCATTAGGACACAATCGAGTCCTACGCATTATACTTGTGATATTGCCAGAACATCTGAGTGATATGGTTCACAATGAAGATGGAAATCCTGCTTGAGCCAGCATCAAACAAGCTCATGGTAGGTAACTTGTGAGATTCCACACGAATCAAACTTGTGAGAACTGGAAAGCAACTAAGTTTGGATTCTTAATTGATTCAAACTTGATTCCAGGTTTCTTCGCAAAATCCGTGTGATCTTGCCAAAACATTCAGAGTGACACTCTTCAGTGTTCACAATGACGAATGGAAATCCTACCAGTGTTGACCTCAAATAGCACTGCATTAGGTAACTAACAAGATTTGTTATGAATCGAGCTTGCGACAAACTGGAAAGCAACAATGGTGCGATTCTTAAAGAATCAAACTTGTTCCAGGAATTCTGAATTGACGACTCTAATCAGACGGATAATTTATCCTTATGATTCACTCTTACATTCGCAGTCTGCTTTGAGACGATCGAGTAAAGAGAACTGGCTACTACCGCCGGGAAACCCTGTCATGGAGGTTCTTAATCGAATCTACCCTATCACAGGTACGATATCAAATACCGTCTAAAGGTCTTCACCGACCGGAGGTAAAACGCTACTAATTTGGGTGAAATGTTCAAAGCCATTTTATCCGTGTCTATATATGTTGCTGCATATCAAGATGATGGCGTAGTTGTGCACTAAACGAAGTCATCTTCACATATTCATACTAAAAGTTAAAGTATTCCGCAACTCTGATGAATATTTGAAGGACTAACTACAACTATATTTGCATGGGAGATTGTTAGCCTTTTGAAATCAACAAAGTATGAATATGTTGATTCAGAAGTCACAAGAGCACAAGATGGCGATAATCAAGATACTTAAGAATGTAAGAATGTAATAGGTCATCTTGTCACAATAGCACAAGATGAACACTATCAATGATAGACTGAAGATCTCAAGCACTCAAAGTCAAAAGACAAAGGCTCAAGATAAAGATCACAAGGCATGAAGGAACAAAACCGTTACAAACAAGATCAAGACCAAGTAACAAGACCTAAGAAGTAAGATCACCTCCACAAGAATGTATTCACTCAATCATCTTATGCATTTTAAAGATGACCGATACATTGGGGGAGATTGTTAGCCCTATATTTTATATAGTCGAACAAGAATGTAATAGGTCATCTTAGTCGTTAAAGGTCTTGTATTGTAATAGGTTAGTTGGGAAAACCGGGTTTGGACTTTAAGCTAATATTGTATAAGTTAGGGGCTCTAAGCCCAAGACAAGCCAAGCCCGTCCCATGGAAACAAATCCACGGCCCACGGAAACCCATGTGGTTCGTGGGTATATAAACCCTCTTCCATGTGTGGAAGAGGGTGTTGGTTCATTATTTTACACATAGTAAACCTTCCACCATTCTAGTTTATCTATCTACTTTCTGTCTCTAACTTTCTTCTCTTTCTCTCTCTAAATCTACTCTAAATCTTGTGTTATGGATTGATGTGAGATTAACAGTTTTGTGCTTGATCGTAATCTCTTTGAGAGAGTTTTTTAAAATTTATAATGACGGCTTTGAAAAATCTTGGTTTGATGAGCCTATTTATGATGAAGAAATCGATGAGATTGATGATCTTGCGGACGACATTTATGTAAACCCCGAGGGGGTGAGTTTTTTGTTAATCATCGATTTGAAAATTTGTACAATCCCCCTCTCGCCACCTATGACCTTAATGTGAGAATTTTTAGTGTGCCTAATATTGTGTTAGAAACGCCAAATATTTTCGACATAATTAAATTGGGTTTTAATAAAGAGCTTAAAAATGGTGAAAAAGGAAAAGATTTTGAATTTAATTTGAATGATGTTCCTACTTTAACTCCGTCATCACCACGTTATTTGAGTGCTACCTCCTTGTCTACTCCTTTTGACGATGGTGTGTGTGGTTTTAGTGTGGGGAAATCCCCTTCTGTTTCCTCACACTTCTCTACCGATGATGAGATTTTCGATCCCAGAATTGCTTGTAAAGGGAAATATCGATCTTCCACAGATGTAATAAATGGAAAAATTATCTATTTTCTTGGTGCGAGTCTACCTCGAGTAGCTCAATGTTTTGCCCCACCCTTCTACTTCTTATCTATTTTCTTCTACCCCTTTGGGGTTTTGGTTTGAGTTGGAGTGGCGTTGTTTCGTTTATCCTACGAAAACAAAGACGTTATCTTTGATCCTGGTATATTCATATCGGGTTTTTAAGTACTCCATGTACTTTTTGGGCCTTGTTAATCATGTAAGCCTCACCAAAAATGACCATACCATGATAATCCCTAAATGATCATATTTATGGGGATTCGAGTCGACCTCTTGACTCGGTTATAAAAAACGAGGTGCCTCGTGGGGGAAATCCCATGCTTATCCTTGTAAATATTATTGCTTTCTAATTAGTGTAGTTTGAGGGGAATTTTGCTCTTCCAACCTTTGTTCTGTGGTTGTTTGTGATTGTGATTTATTAGGATCACCGTCATCATTGAATCCTCTCGTGTTCGTTTTATGTATCACTCGAGCTTCGATCGTTGCTTTGAAGATTCTGATATCCGATGATATCTTTTTACGTTCTAACATTTATCCTTTAGCATAATTCATTAACGGCTATAGATTATTCGTTATACTCCATGCTCGAGATTATGCATTCGACTTTTCGTCTCTAGTATGCGGGTGTTTCACCCATAGACTCGAAACATTGTGGACAATGTTTAGTTTTAGTATGGGGGGGGTAGGGAATAGATACTTCACCTTGCTTACGTCATCACGCAATCCAATTTTCATCTTTTTTTTTAATCTTTTTGTTACGAAATAAGGCTAAAATTGGTCAAATTGTAAAAAAATTTCTTGTTTTTCATAAGTGTGTAAGACACGAATGTATGTTTTCCGATGGTGAGAATAAGAGTAATTTTTACTCAACCGTGCGTGTTGAGAACTTAGCTTCGATTCCATAACTATATTAGGCTAAGTCTCATTAAATTGAGGACGAGAAATGATAGCGTTAATTATAAGTTACTATGCTAAACGTAGAGTACTCGTATTCTTTCAAAAACTCATGTGTTTTAATTATTTGCTTTTTCTCCCATCGCTTGTATATATTTAAATTGTTAATAAGTATTGACTTAGTGGTTTAGTCTTAATTGTTGGTTTTTAACTAATTCTAGTAGTTTCCATGTAATAAAATTGGGAAAACATTTGAGAATTGCCAGCGTCACGGTTTTGAAGTATTGGTAAACTGAATAATCGAAAGCTTCCCTCAATAATAACTTTAAGTTCCTTTACACCTAAATCAAGCAAAAATTTGAAGCTCACAAGGTCGAAAAATCTATGCAAAATTGAAAGTAAATGTCTTAAAACTCGAAGCTATAAAGATCCAAAATTCGCCTTTGCGCGAGGATATACGTCAAGTCATAATAAACACCTCATGGCGAGGTTCAATAAACGACAAGGGCAAGACCGAAGTCATAATAAAAGATCCATGGCGGAGTCGCTTAAAAGATGGAGGTAAAGCATGATAATCAAAGCCACCGATGATGAGGTGGTAATAAAATTCATGGTAATAAGTCAAATGTTCAAAATCGTTATAAAACCGTGTTTATCGAATCTTATTTGTTGATTTCATTTTTTGACATTGTTATCTATTAGGAGAGGTTATTAATTTAACGATTTTGATTACACCGTTAAGACTCTATTTTTGGACGTAATCTCTATTTACACATAAGTAAAAAATGTATCCTCGTTAGTCGTGAATATTAAGAGAAAAATAAAATATTAGAGATACACCTTAGGAATAAGGGAGTTTAAGTACGTGATTAGAGCATACGAGTAGTGTTAGCATTACTAACTTATAATGACAATGATCTCGTTTCACGCTTAGCATGGAATTAAGTGAAAATCGAGGACGACGAAATTATCTCTATGAGGCATTCACGTGTTCTTATTCTTTGACCCTAAAAGTCATATTCTCGTGATGAAAACAATACATTATGTCTAAAACGCACGTAGTAGTTAAGTTAAATTTACGTTTCAATAAATGTTCAATAAAAATGAATTTGGAGTGCTACGATACTTTACTCTAGCATTGTGTGAGGGCACGACAATGGTTTAGTATGGGGGAGTGATGAGACCACAATTATACATGGTCTCATCGTCCAAATCGGGCTTAAAATGTGCATAAATATCATAAAAACCGTACAAAAACCCTTTGTTTTTGTTCAATGTGTGTTTGTAGGTTCATATATCGTGAATTCAACAAAAGATCACAAGAATCAATAAAAAACAAACACGAGAAACGAAGCTGCACAAAGAACCAGACCCGAGCATTGATTTTCTAAGAAAATTCCTTAAAGTTTGAAGACTTGTTACTTTAGGCCCTTGTGAATCCTCAATACTACAAGTGGGTCCTTTAAGTTTCAAGAATAGATAAAATCATCACTTGAAGATCTAAAAAATGGCCAAAATAGTCATTATTCTAAGTGTACAAAAGTTTAAGGGACTAAATTGTCATTATGCTATAGTTGTTTATCAAAGAGAAACCCTAGAAAAGCCGTTAAAGAAGTTTTAGGAGAGAAATGACAAAATAGTAAACATTAAGGGGCAAAACCGTGCAAAGCAAAACCCTTTTACCCATTTACCCAACCAGCCACCCAACAACCCAAACCATAACCCTAACCCGACCCAAACGGTCTGCCACCTCACACCCTACTAATAACTAATATAATTAATTAATTTTTAAATTTATTAATTAATTATATCTAGTTGGCGCTAAACACCCTTTTTACCCCAATTTAAGATCAAACACATGTTCTTCATTCCCACAAACTTGAATCACTATTATCATTAATCACCCATAATTAACTCAATCCCAGCTCCATATCACTAATTTACCATAAGTTTAACACGTCCCCACCCTTCACCATCAATGTGGACCCCTACCACATGATGCCCTGCCTCAAAAATCCCTCTTATGGCAATACAATAGTACATCAATGGACCATATTGATTGCTTTGGCTCCAATGTTCAACAAACGGCCAAGATTCATTCTAAACAGTTGGGAATCACCATCAAACAGCAGGCAATCACATGCTCATTGTTGACCAGATTCAAATTTCAAAAGTTCAAGGGCATACTTTGAATTACATAGCTTAGGGTTTCATTGTTTTTGTTCTTCTAGAATAGTCCTATTACTAGTATAAAAAGGGGATTCGGCCTGTGAATTGATCATAATTTAGGACTACATTTTATGAAACATTCGTATAATTTTGTGTTAACGATGTATATTAATTTGTAAATTTGTATTATATTGCAACGAATACTAAAAAATTACATTATAGTAGGATCTTACAATCTTGATCCTACTGTACGATCTCGATCTTAGAAAGACGAAAACGATCATAGGTAAAATCCTGATCTTAAAACCTTGGTTTTTATTGGTGACCATTATTTCATCATTGCAAAAGTTTTCTTTGGTTTCAAGATTTTCAAAAGATCTTTTGTTCATTTCTTTTTTATTGCATACTTACTGTGTTCATAAGCCCTAATAAGCTTAGATTGACACCTCAAGCTTATCAGACCTTAGGGAACTTGTATTTTTTCTTGTGGTGTTGTGATTGAAATAGGGTTGAAGTTATTTTGGTTTGGATTGTTGTAGTCCACCACCCCTTTTTCTTACACAAAACAGCTCATAAGCCTTTCAAAAGCCCAAGGTCTAGCTTATTTGGAGATGGCATTAGCCATTGTGGGGCCTGGATGTAGGTCCCACAAAGTATAAACACAGGCTTGAACCCTCTTGTTTGCAAAAACTTGTGACTTTTGTGATTGTTTAGTATATTATGTGTGTGCATGCTTTATTGATAGTTTAATGTTCAGTTCATGTGTATTGGATGTTAAATGTATGATTCTGTAGTTTGAAAGTGTTTTCAAGTTTGTTTTTAACAAAAGCCTTTGTTAATTTTCTATCACAGAGAATAAGGGGGTGTTTGGTTGTAGGTTAAAAGCATTTTAGGTGACAACAAAGTGCTACATATAAACTTGCATAACATTGTTTTATGTGGAATGTTGATTTTTAGTGTTTGTTTAAACCTGTGAGTTGTGTAGTTAATATTTGCGTTATTTTTCTTCCAACATTCATTACACATCGGTACGTTGGTTTTGGGTTTGATTTTGTGTTTTAGAACTTAAAATCTGGTAGGTTGTTAGTTCTTGTGTAACTTTAGGTCTGAGCATTACTAGTTTGAAGTTTTGAGGGCTTATTCAGCTTATATCTTAAAAAGAAGTTCAATAAATAATCTGATACAGGTCACTGTGCAAGAACGCTTGATTTGATTAGTCATCAGATTTTGGAGGACACATAGTTCTTAAGTCATCCGATAGTTAACAATAGGGTGATAATCTGTTTTATTTTTGTGCTTAACTGTGTGATTTTGCTGCTTATTTGGGGCTTTTAGTGCTTGTTCTTTGCTTATATTGAGTCCACAATAGCCAAACGCTATTGGTGGTGCCTTTGCTCCCAAAAAGAAAAAGAAAAAAAAGTAAAAAGTATACCCAACCTAGTATCGAACATGTGACCTCTCGAGCAGGGTTCCATGAGCTTACCAATGTACCATGTTACTTTTTCTTGTCATCCTTTCCCCCTTAGTGTATTTTTAATTTTAGGCCTTTTATTAGGTTTTAAAATTTAATAAAAAATTATTTAAAAAGTTCAAGAAGTTTTAATTATTTTTCCACCTTAGTTATATTTATTAGGATTTATTTGTAATTTTTATAAATTTTTTAGTTTAATTTTATTTTTACGTCAAATTTTATGTTTTTACATTTTTATCGTCGTAGCTTATTTTAGCGTAACTCGTCTTTATTCTTCTCTCTTTTCAACTCCAAAAACGTTACTAATCTAAATTACATTTTTATAATATTGGCACAATAATTACACCTCCCTTGAGGAATAAACTCACTTTCAAATTTTACGGTTTTCCTTAATCGTGATACTTAATACTTGCCATTTGTCTTGTTTCTCCTAAAACAAGTACAAAAATACTAAAATCATTTAACTTCTTGCTTCTCTAAAAAACAAACAGCTCTTGCCATATCCACCACGGAAGCCGAGTATGTGAGTGTCGGTAGATCTTGTCAACAAGCTTTATGGAAGAAGAAAGCGCTTGTTGACTACGGGATTACACTCAATGATGTTCCCATCATGTGTGATAATGAGGGTGCAATATACCTTAGTAAGAATTCCATGCAACATTCGCGAACTAAGCACATAAAGATTCGCAACCATTTCCTTAGGGATAATGTTCAAAAGGGGAACATTTCGATTGAGAAGGTACCCTCGGTAGAAAACTTAGCCGACATCTTCACTAAGCCACTTAAGAGAGAACCTTTTAATTACTTGCGTCTAGGTCTAGGTTTCATGGAACATATACCTTGATTGTGCTTGTTTTATTGAGTCTTTTCTCTTTTAAGTCTTTTCCCTTTGATTCTTTGTCTCTAAAAATTTGTTTTTGAAATTCTTCTTCCTCATTTCAAAACTTCTCAAGGTTCTTTTTAAATGGCCAAAAAATGTTTATGCATTGTTAATTCAATCTAAAAACATTTTTCATGGTTTCTTGCTATCAATTGAACATACATAATTAATATGTGTGGGTCACTCAATTATAGCGAGAACAACATTGAACCATGGAGGATTCTTAGATTATCGAAAATATGTCATGACTATATGTCTAGATAATCACACCTCCAACATCGATTTTAATTTAAAATCTAAGAATTATGGTCAAAGTTGTGTTTGTTGAGTTCTTGTGTGTTTCTTAGTCTTGTATTGCTCTTAAGCATGACTTTATGATAAGTTAGACTAGAATATTAAGATTTGCTGAATTGAAGAAAATTCCCTTGTCCTCCAAAACACACCCTATGTGGGCGGTTCCTTATTTGTCCATCGGCTCAATATATTTAATTGAACCGTAGGTACATTTGTTGAACCGCGGACAGAAGCTTTCATTTTCGGGTTTTCTGAAACTCCAAAATTGCTCCAACACTTTTTGGAATCTTTGTTTCAAACCTTTGACTAATCCAAAAATATCTTGTACTTTCTCTACTTAACCCTAAGCATTTTGCATCCATTTCTCAAATCAAAATGTCTTATTCACCAAATGAAAGCCTTGATTCTCCTCCATTTTCTCCAATTTCTTTTAATCCGAGTTCACCAAAGAACACACCAAATCAAATCTCTTATCCTTCTAAGGAAATTGATTTTGGAAACTCTCCTTTTCCACCACTTCCCTTTTGTGTTCTTCCTCCATCACATGATAATGCCATGCATCATGGAACATATTGTCATTGTTGTCAGTATCAACATCTTTCCATGTCTCATATCTATGATAAGTTGAATTACATCAAGAGTCTTTTAGTCAAGCCTCCTCTCTATTATGACACAAGACCACTGCCAAGCCTCCACCACCACATTCTGCTACCACTTCGTCTTCTAATTAAGTATGTGGGTTGCTTATTAATAAGACATCTAATTTAAGCAATTCTTATAATTCTAGTGTAACTAGGATTAAATTTATGCTTAAGTTTTAGGCTTGTATTTCATACATCTTTGTATGACTTGTTTTTCCTTGTATCTTTTCATGTTTTTGGATTAAAATGATTTCTTATGGATCTTGGATATCTTTTTCTCTTCTTATTTCTTTTATTGTGTGACCATTGCTATATCTTGTTGGGTGTTTCTTTTATTCTTTTAACCCTTCTATGTATCCTGTCACCATAGCTCGATCTCTTGGTGCGCCAAGCAAGGGGAGTAAGCACCAAAAGGAGCATTAGCAAATTCCGTTTCTTCTCTTCTTCAAAGACTTTTGCTACCTTTCTGCTTTGACAAAGGAGGAGAAATGAAATAAACTTGTCTTCGAAATCTTGTTTTCATACTTGATTGAGTTTATGTGTTGTCAAAATAAAAAAGGGGGAGATTGTTAATTCAATGATGTCTAAAAATGTTACTTGCATGTTCGGTTTTGCTTTGTTTTGATTACGACAATATATAAAAACAAGCATTTACGAAAACAACGAAAATCGAATTCTTGAGTTTGAGTATTTTTCCTTTCATCCATTATCACTTAAGGTATGAATAAACAAGTTCTCAACCTAACTAAGTGATCAAACATTTATTTTTTCTTAAAACTCACTTTTTATTAAGAGTGACAAAAGTTTTTAATAAACTTTATTTTTAAGAAAATGTTTTATTAAAATAGAAATTAAAAATTTGAATATGGCATATTACATTTGGTTTAAGAATATCCTTTGAGGGTAAAAACTGTACCAGTTGGAACTTCACCACTAAAAGACAAAAGGAGCATAGTCTACGACCGCGGTTTGAAATATAACGGTGCGGTTCCTTATCAATAAGGAACCACGATCCTATTTAAAGAACCGCGCTAAGATATGACTGTTGGACTCTTGTCTTATAAATAGTGGTCCATTACCAGATTTTCATTTCACCTCTTTTGCACACATATTTCCAGATTCAATCCACCTTCTTAAATCACTCAAATCCTTGATCATTTGGTTGATTACTACTTGTTTGGAAGTGAACCTTTTTTCTCCTCCCATCTCATTTTCTCAAGTGCAAAGAGAACACTTTCATCCTTGAAGTGTTGTGTTTACCTCAAGATCCATTGAAGATCAAAACTTTATTTCATTCTTGTGTCATTGTGAAGATCCAAATGGTTGTGTATATTTGGAAGTTGTGTATGTATTGTGGTTAATACTTAGGCCTGAAAGTATATTGGTGTAGATTGGTCCTAGCTAAGATTAGGGCTCGACTTTTAGCTTAGAATCAGAAATTGGTTAAGCGATGTGGACGGTTTCTCCACCTTAAGGAGCTTGTTGATTAGTGAACTCTCGAGTAAAGAGTACTCAAGGAGTGGAGTATGAACGAGGATTGAGCTTCGTTGTCGAACCACTATAAATCCTTGGTGTTTGGTTTGATCTTTCCTTTCCCTATCTCTTTCCATTCATTATTCTTTATTACATATATTTGTGATTATTAGTTTAGATCCACTGTCTATTGTTCATATTGTGCATAGGAATATTTTACATAATCACACAAGTCTAAGTTTTTGAAAAGGATTTTTGAAAACCAATCTTTGATCAATTTAAAATTAAGAAACTATTCAACCCCCCTTCTAGTTTCTACATATTGTCCCTGGGAAGATCCCTCCGGTTCTGGTTGGATCATAGGACATATACCTAACCGCCTTTTGACACCAATAACATCAAGAATTAAAGAGATTATGTGCATAAGATCGTAACCATAAAACCACTTGAAAGTCTATTAAAGTGTTTGAAAAACCTTTTAACATCTTGGTAGTTTTGACGTTTCAGAAATGCTCCCCTTTCACATGTGCATCGATAATCGAAAGTGCTTTGCACATGTGGGTAAGAGTTAAAGTGATTGAGTCTCATATGTTAGTTTCATATATTAGATCATATGTTAATTACATTTTCTCCCTCTATCTCTAATATATAAATCGTATGATATTAAAGATACCAAATTAATTAAAATATATCACGAAAATAGTCTTGAAAATATTTAGGGAGAAAAATGTGTCTAACTTACCATGAATTATTGGAACATTTTATGTAGTGTTGAGCACATAATTTTTGAATTTTTTAGAATAATCATTGAAAAATTGTACTCGTACACTACATGTTCATGAACATATAAAAATTTTCGTTGAAGAATGTGCTCACGAACATCAAAGATTTTTAGGTGAATTGTACCAAATGATAAATACACACAATGTGTTGGATACATAAAAATTTCTACATAATATATCCAACAACATTAAAACTTTGATTTTGGAAAGTCCCCCCTTATAAATTGATCAAATTGAATTGTCATTGCGAGGATATGATCAACATTTAACTTTTTAGGATGGGAGTTGTTGAACACACAATTTGTGAAAGATTTTGAATAATCATTGAAAAATTCTTGAAAAAATTGTGTTCAACCCTTTTTGAAAGACCATTTCTTTTTGGTGACATGGTGTTTCTAAAGCATAAACTTGAGTTCATAGACTTTGAATGTCTTGACGAATCCACTTAAGTGTAAGAAGATTTCTCTTCTTTTTCTAAGGGTAAGCGCATTGAATCGTACACTCCCCGTGAATATAGATATGGGTTGCAATCTGAAAGTGATTACAAGTGTTGTGTTGAGCTCAAAAACTTGAATGTGGTGTGACAAGCTCAACTCCGCGGTAGATTGCTCTACCTGTTGTTGGAAAAAATGTCCAAAAGAGACATTATCCTTTATTAAAAAATAGAAATGATATGTTTTGAAAAATATTTACAACTTCCATTCAAGCTTTATGTACACACCCGTGTCGTTATTGAGGGACATTTCAAGGTACGTCCATATTATCGATACTGAAAGAAAGGAGATGGCTATGGTTGACTTTGAGTCACAATACATATGTACTTTATCAAAGTGGAAGCCATAATTTATGAGTTGTGTTCTCATCTAAAGAACTTGAGCACTACACGCGGATAGAGACACATACTCCGCTTCGGTTGATGATAAAGACGTGCAATCCTACTTCTTGGAAGACCATCCCACGAGCTTATCTTGTCCTAGAAATTGTGCACCACCAAAAGTAATTTTCGAGTATCAAGACACCCTGCGTGATCAGAATCTGAATATGTCGTTAGAAAGAAACCGGTTTCCTTCGGATACCAGAATCCCATGTGAATGGTATTCTTTAGGTACCGAAAGATCCGTTTAACCTCCTTGAGGTGCTTTTTAGTAGGTCTGGCTTGATATCGTGCACAATAGCATGTTGCGTGTGCAATATCTAGTCTACTTGCTGTGAAGTACCCGAGGGACCCGATCATACTACGATACCGCGTTTCATCTATAGGTAATCCCTCTAAGTCAACATCTAGGGATGTGGCTAACAATGGTGTACCAACGGGGTCACATGAGGTTATACCATACTTTTTTATTATCTCTTGACAATACTTAGCTTGGTTATTAAAGATACCACTTATGGATTGTTGAACTTGAATTCCTCGAAAGAATTTTAGTTCGCTTATCATTGACATTTCAAATTTGTTGTCCATAAGTTTTCAAACCATTTTGAAAGTTTTGGGTTTGTAGACCCAAAAATTATGTTGTCAACGTAAATCTGCATAAGAAAAATGTCATCCCCATATTTATATATGAAAAAAGTTAGATCGATGGAACCTTTTGAGAAACCTTTGGATACCAGAAATTTCGAGAGCTCATTGTACCATGCCTTTGGAGCTTGCTTAAGTCCATAAAGTGCCTTGTTGAGACGACATATCTTGTCAAGATAATGTGGATTAATGAATCCTTCTAGCTGGCTGACATAGACTTCTTCTTTCAAAGGACCGTTAAGAAATGCCGTCTTCCTGTCCATTTGATAAATAATGAATCCCTTATATGCAACATAATCAAGGAAAATCCTGACCACTTCCAAACGAGCCACTGGTGCAAATGATTCTTCAAAGTTAATTCCCTTTTTCTATCCATACCCCTTAGTCACGAGCCTAGATTTATTCTCAATGATTGTGTTTTCTTCATCCATTTTGTTTTTCCACATCCACTGAAGGTTTAAAGGAATTACATCGTATGGTCTGTCAACAAGTTCCCAGACATGAAGTCTTTCAAATTGATGAAGTTCTTCTTGCATCGATTCAATCCAAGCATGATCAACCATGACTTCTTTGATGTTTTTCGGTTCAGCTGTACTCACAGCGAGTGCGAACACACAAACATCACCGTCGGTTTCTAATTGTCGTCTTGTATGAACGGGCTATGAAGGGTTTCCAATTACTTGAACCAAATGATGATCTCGGGTCCAATGATGCGTTGAAGGATGTCGTTGGTAGAATGTATGCATATTTGACGGATCAACATGGCGAGTAGAAGACTCTCTAACTTCTCGTACCGGTGTACAGAATGGGTTGTGGAAATCGTCTGTGTCAAATGATGCATTGTCTGCTTGATTTATGTTCTCCGGAGCAATGAAAGTAGTTGTGGATGTTGTAGGATCGACTGTTGATGGAATTTTCTGAGGAGGTAGATCTGCAGTAACCCATGTTGAAGTAAATGAAGTTGTATTGTTTTGTTGATGATGATCGGTAGCATCATTCCTATCACGAGTGACAACGAAATACTTCAATACAACATGTTTATCTCCAGTGAAGTATTCATCAAACATCAGTCCATATAACATTTTCAACTCTTCGATTGTCGTGTCCACTATCATATCTGTTGTAGGAACATTTTCTTGAACCACCTTTGAACTTGACGGTTCATTGCTGTTGTCATGAGTTTCGAGTTCCGTGCGATTGTGCACAAAATTCTTTTGTCGTTTTGGATCAGGACTTAAACTGTTTTGTTCAAGTTCCATTTCTTGCAATTCAACAAACATGATATGAATAGTTTCGACGATCAATTTTGTTCTCTTGTTATAAACTCTATATCCCTTAGACCGAGTTGAATATCCCACTAGAATGCATGCATCACCTTTCTCTTTCATCTTATCTAGATTCTGACCATCTCGGATTATGTAGCACATACATCCAAGAATGTGAAGGTGTTTGAGTGAAGGTTTTCGATCATGAATTATATGATATGGTGTCTTTTCGTGTCTTGGAATAATTAAGGAACGGTTTTTTGTGTAGCATGCAGTTGACACGGCTTCGGCCCAAAAGAATAGTGGAAGTTTTGAAGTGGATAACAATGTCCGAGTAGCTTCAACCAAAGTACGTTTTTGTTCGGGTGTTCGAGCAATAGATGTTTCATGTTCAATCCCTTCTTCTTTAAAATATTTCTTTAGAGTTGAATTCAAAAATTATGTTCCTCTGTTGGTCCGAATTACTCTTACTTGAGCTTGAAGACGACGTTGTATCTACTTAAGGAAGTTAATGAGAACTTTAGGTGTTTCATCCTTTGACCTCAAGAAGTGATTCCACGTGTACCTTGAGTAGTCATTGATAATTACCAAAATATATTTCTTTTAATTGATACTTTGAACACGCATGGGACCACACAAATTTATATGAAGAAGATGTAATCATCCTTTAGAGCTTGGTGTATTCTTGGTCTTGAAACTACTTCGTTTAGCTTTACAAAGCTCACAAGAAGAAAATATGATCTTTGATGAATTTCAAGCTTGTAAGGCCTTTCACAATATTTTTCTTGGAAAGAAGGCTAATGGTATCAAAATTGAGATGAGAAAGACGTTGATGCTATAACTATGCTTGTGTCGATGAGGCTTTAGCCATGAAGCAAATTGGAGTTGTGGAAGTTGAGTCTTAAAGTGAAATTGTGTAAAGGTTTGTACCCTGTGTACCGGTGAGTAAATCATTCCCATCATAATCTCGAATAAAACATGTCTCTTTTCTAAAAGCAACCTCAAAATCTACATCACAAAATTGACCAACCAAGAAAAGATTATGATTGAGCCCTTCGACGTAGTATACCCTTTTAATCGTGATATTCCCTTGAATCAAATCTCCATATCTTAGGATCAGTGCAAATTGATCATTTCTGAATCGTACCGTACCCAAGAACTTCTCAACGAAGTTAATTAGAAGCTTGAGATTCCATGTCATGTGCTTCGTGCATCCGAAGTCCAATATAAAAAGAATTATCTCTATGACCTGCAGAAGAGTTAGAACACGATGGAGCATTTGCTAGATTGGATTCCATGTAAGTTGTGATTTCCGAATCATTAGTTGACCTAGTTTCAACACTTAAAGGCACGCTAACGCTCGTAGTCACATTTTATGTCCTAGCCTTAGGCATCCTTTTGTATCCTGGAGGACATTGATTAACAAACCACCATTGCCAAGACTTGCTAGTAGACTCATATAATTCCAAATTCCCTAATTCTACTTCTAGAGTTCTGAGCAGTGGAGTCTGGTGCAATACTTTTCTTAGGGGGGGTTGCAATAGAATGGTTCACTTTGCTTTTGGTTTGCTAGCACTAATAGGCACCACAGTTTGCTTCTTAGTTCTAGTGTCTACGCCATTGACATTATTCAAAGAACACTTAGTATGATTAACATTAACAGCACATTTTCCACACTTCTCACAAACAAACTTAACATTCAAATCATTCAAAGCATTCAAAGTAGTCAAATCATTCAAATCGTTATTACATGTGATTACAGATGTTCTATTCTTAGAAACATTAAAATTCCTAGGGTGGTCTTCTACTTTCTTAATCTTCCCTTGAATCTTGTTTTCCCAATAATTCATTTGAGTGCTCTTAAGACGAGGTCGGCTAACACTAGCAGTGGGAACTACTCCTGTAGTAAAAGATACACGTCTATTAGTGTTTCTAGGAGTCTGAGGCAATTGACTATCTTTGTTTTATGTGGGTTTAGTGGCCAATCTATACATCCCTGGTTTAATCACATTTGTTTTCTTAATGCTTTCTGCTTGAATATCCGTTTTAGGACAAATCTGTGGTAACCTTTCCTTCCCATACATCTTGGGGGCAAACCCAGATTTTGCAAATGAAGAATTTGAGACAGAATATGGGTTTCCCAAGACATAAGGTTTTTGAACTTTGTACGCACTAGGTTGTCTAATAATTGGTTTCACAACTTTAGGTTCCACAATTTTTCCACCCATCTTAGCAATGAGTATTTTCAACTCTTCTATTGCTATGTTCTTTTTTGGAAACTAAGCTTTCAAATCTGTAATGTCAAGACTTTTTCATTTAATAATCAATGCGATTCAGATAGGTTTACTTCCAAAGGAGTATCATTTGAAAAACTTCCAATTTTGTTTTGCAAACCAAGTTCAAGAGAATGAAAACGTTTTTTAAGGTAATCAAATCGGTATTGACGTGTCGTAAACGTTTTTGGATCAACACTTTCTTTTTGTTTCGAAAGCTCAGTTTTAAGACATTCATACTCTTTGATCTTATCAAGATATTTGCATGCAACATCATAATATTCATCTATATCAGCACAAGATGTAACAAAAACACACGTAATATCCTTGGAGATACCTTCTTGTAAGAGTAGATCATATTCTTTTGAAAACTCGTCTTTTTCATATTAAAGTTCGTCAATTTCATTTTCAAGAGATTCCACATATTTCAAATCGTTAAATATTTCTTGCTGTATTAATTTCTCAAGTTCCAAAGCATTTATCTTTGTTTTTTCGGCAAGCGGAATCAAAAGGGTTTTCACAAGCACAGTTATATCGTGAGGAATTTTCTTTTTGCCTTTATTTCTTTCACGTCATTCCCAGTCCTCATCCAAAATTATTTTAATATTTTCAATGTTTTGTTAAAAAATACTAAGTGCTTGCTTACTCCTGGTCATAGAGGCTTGATACGAGAAGTACCCAATATATCTTGAAACGTTAGTTTTCTTAGTGGTAAAAGCTTTTCTCCATTGTATTCTTCTTTGTTCACATTTGAAAAACAATTGCTCACGAGAATTTTATGTTTGCGGGTTGAATTCATAAAGACTGTTTTCATAAGCATAGTTATATGGTTTAATAAAATCTTTATTAACTTGTGATCTACTCTCCTCTTCCAAAATGCTTGTCTCTTCACTATCAGGCCTAACAACAAGACAATCATGATCGATCCATTTGGACTCATCAAGATATAAGTGCGGGTTCTCAGATTGAGCTTGCTCGAGATACTTAGGACTTGCAAAACTAGATTTATCCTTAGAAAATGAACGAGGTGCCAACATTCTTATGGTTTGAATAGATTGATTAGTTTTATAAATAATGTTTTTCAAAAAATAAACTTGTTCTCCAGTTCCATGACTTTGTAAATACCTTTAGCTTGCCTAGTTTTAAAGTCATTTTTCAAGTTTTCAACCTCTTCAGTTTTCTCATTAACAAGTTTAGTGTTATCCTTTTAAAGAAAAGAAATAAGTTGTTGTAGCTCGTTCACTTTAGTGGTAGCCAGATATGTGTTGTGATGTTCATTACTTAAAATAGTGTTATAATTACGTTTCTCTTTCAGTAACTTAAGAGTCTCGTTGTATTTACTTTCAAAAACATCCTTTTCAGTATTAATGACACGCCCTTTGTATCCCTCAAGCTCCTTATCTATTTGAAGAAGCTAAGCTCTGCAACTTGCAAGAAGCTCACTAGATTTATAACTGCAGCTTTGCTTTCTTCAAAGTTTCGAGTGAGTGTTACGTTTGCCTTCTTTAATTGATTTTGACTTTTTCTAGTTTCTTTGACATCTTCTTGTAAATTGACAGTTAAATTAGCAAGGGCAACATGCTCCTCATCTTCATACTCATTTGCATGTTGATCATCCTCATACTCATTATTGCACATGTCTGATGAATCGGGTGTGGTATTGCTATCCACCATTTCCATCATACATGTGTCAGTAATGGTTGCGGGTAAATCACTATGCTCATGTGTATCACCAAACATATTATAGTCGTCATCAGTGTGTACCTTATCAATTGGCTCAGTATCAAAGATAGGACCATTGTCATCTTCAGTGACGTTGATGACCTCTTGAATCTTTTCCATGTACGAGTAATGTGCTTCAAGTTCTTGGTCAGAGAGTTCATCATCAGTGTCGTCAAGCATTTCTCCTTCCTTAGCTGACAATTTAATCCTTGTATCCATCTTCTTGAATAGCAACATATTTTCCTTATGGTGTGCATAATCCTTAGCCCTTTTGGCTGCCTGCATTCCTTTGCCATATGCCCAAATCCTTTGCAGTTTAAATATTGAATCCCACTTTGTTGCACAACTTGAGTACCAATCGTTTCCTACTCCCAGAGACAGTAGCAACCCTCTGATTATCATACTTGCAGTTTGTCTATCATACCTCGCAGAACCCTCAACATGCGTTGTATTGTGTCGATCATACCTTGAAGGACTCTCACCACGCCTACGTGTGTCATACCTTGGAGGGCTCTCAACATATTTGTAAATCTTCTTGTAGGACTTCATTATGAAAGCAATTTGTTGCTTTAATTCCCTATCCTTTTGAGCTTGTTCTTCATCACTTTCTTCTTTGGATGATTGCTCAGATGGTGGTGATGGTACTCTAGACGGTTCTTTGCCTCTTGATCTTATTAGAGCATATGACTTGGAGGTATTGGAATATTGTGGTGATGATGATTGAGTAGAGTAGGACTTTAGAGCAGAGAGCGGTGATCTGGGTAATTTTGAGTGGTAGACACCAAAGCAAGTGGATTAGCAACCTTTTCTACTCGTTCAACTCGAAGTTCGTTTGCCTCATTCTGATATTGTTTCAAAATGTTAAAGAGCTTGGATATGATACTTCGTCTAACTTTTGTTGTTGTTTTACCAAAGTGACAAATCGTGTCCACTCGGGTTGAAGTTGCTGTAGAAATTGAACATTGACTTGCATGGTGGAAACTTCCAACTTGTTTCATGTCATCTCATTCATCATTTTGTAGAATCTGGAGTAGTATGATTCAATCGATTCTCCTTCCAATGAAGTACACTTGCCAAATGTCCAAAACAGATTTGTTTTCACATCTTGGTGATGAAGTAATTCTCCTTGTTGCAAATGTTCAATAGCCGTCCACATCTCTTTTGAAGTGGGACATACATCAACCGTTGAGTAAATATCATCTTAAATAGCACTTAAGGTTTGAGATTAGCTAATTCAGATTGACAAAGACTCAACTCATTTTTGAGATTTTGAAACTTATTTAACAGATTTTTTCTTTGTTCTTCAACAAAATGGAGGTCAACTAAAGTGTAATCACTGACATGGTCTCTGTCAGGACCCTCAGGCATGGAAAGTAATCTTTGTACCTTTTTCATTGTGATGTCAACCCATTGACCTGATCTAGCTTCACTTTTACCAACCGCTGGTTCTTCATCAGCAACAGCCATGAAGGCTCTGACGGTGGTGGTTCCTTCATCCTCAGAGGTGAGGGGTTCATCATCCCAGTCAAAAGAAGCAGCTATTAGACCTTTTTCAGTCTTTTTGTTATCCTTCTTCTTGGCTGCATCATCAGCTTTCTGATTGAGTTTAATCAGCTCAGCTTTCAAGGCCTTGTATTTTACCTTGTAGTCCTTTTTACCCTCAGAGTCACTGAGAGAGGATTGCTTGAAAGGTGAGGAAGAAAACTTCTTTTTGCTGGGGGTTTTGCTGGATGATGGAAAACTAGGAGAAGATGTCTTGTTTGACCAGCAGTCCTTTTGGAAATGACCAGTCTTTCCACAAGTGTAACATGACACTTTGGATTTGTCAATCTTGGCAGCACCAACTCTACCAGATCTTTTGTAGTATCTCTTCTGGTCAGCTAAGAGGGCTCTGTCATGGAATTCAGCATGTAATTCATCAAGGAATTCTTGACTACTTCTTGTGTCTTCTTCCACGTCAGAGTCACTATCCTGAAAAGAGTGGTTAGCAACAAGAGCTTTTGACCCAGATATAGGAGAAGTAAACCTATCAGTCTCTGATTTGTAAATAGAGTCAATCAGTCCTTCTTCATAATTGTATCTACCAAATAGTTGAGCAAGAGTATCATTTTTTATGGCATTATTTGCTCTCAGGGTTTGGTTAAGACTAAGCCATTTCCTAGGCAAGCTGTTTACAAATGTGGCATTAACCTCAGCCTTGGGTAGTACAACACCATTGTTACCTAAATCATTCAGCAAGATCTTGAGTCTAGTGTAAGTTTGAGAAACAGTTTCAGTTTCCAAGGCTTTGAAAGCGTTAAACTTAAGTCATAATGCTTGGATTTTGGTCTCTTTAGTCTCTTCTGGTCCTTCATACCCTAGAACCAACTCAGTCCACATTTCTTGTGCGGTATTGCACTTGATGATGGACTTCATAATGTTCTTGGGTAGGCAAGAGACTATTATACTTTTAAGTCTCTTGTCCTGGTTAGCCAGACGTCTATCAGCGGGAGACCATTGCTTAACAGGTTTCTTAATGGGTCTCTCTGGTGTAGAGGAAATAGCCAGTGGTACATAAGGACCATTTTCTAATATTTCAAACAAGAAGGGTTCTAGGCCATCTAAGTATATAAGAAATTCACTTTTCCAACTTGAGAAATCTTCTTCATCAAACGCTGGAACATTAGACACATGTGACCCTCCACGATTATCAAGAAGTTGTGGAAGATCATCCTCATTTACACCAGTGCTTACAACGGGTGTAGGCATGGTAGTAGATGTGGTGGCTGGAGCGTTTGTTGAAGTATTTGCTTGGTTAGATTGACCAAACGGTGGTGGGATGGGTGGCATAGTTTCAGTCATATTTGGATCTTGATTTTAAAAACTAGAACGGTTTTTAGAAAAGATTTATAAATCAAACCGCTCTGATACCAATTGAAAGTCCCAAAATACAACTATTGTTGAAACTAAGACACGAAAACAATAACACACAATAGATATACTTTTCAAACGAGTAATCCTTTATTAACTATTATCAACAAAGTATTACAAAGTGTTATGAATACACCTGTTGAATAACAACAAGAAATGAACCCTAGAACAAGTAAACTTGATTTGAGACTCAAGTTTACAAGAGAACCAACGAGTCGCTGATGGACAGCTGAGGCCTCAGTGGTTCTAGTGGGAGAAAGAACTTAGATAAAGATTCCAAGCACAAGGGTTGAATCGTAACTTCTTTCTCATCCCCTATTTATAGTGGTACGAGGTTGTATCCTTAGTGGGGGTAGTTGATACGTGTCATCTTCTGAATGGAAGAGTACAACGTATTAAATGCATGTCCAAATCGAGACATGCCTTTAACTACTTTAGGTGAACAGTTCTGCCAACTGTTCACCTTTGTCCCACTAGGTCGTACTAGGCATTGACTTGAATCTCTTGTTTTGTCCCGCTCAAAACACTTGTAAGATTCTCCCGCCTAAACTATAAAGGGTTGGATAAGCTTTGCTTAATCCAAGTCTCTAGGGTTCTTAAGTGATCTCTGAGTGTTGTCAACTCAGAGATCCTTGAACACCAGTGCATTCCTTTGACATCCCAGCTATCCATAATCGCTGGTGAGTCTGACTTCAGATTGTCTTCGACTTCTCTGACGTTGTCTTTGACTTGAATGATCCTGGTGTGCCAGCTGAGGCTTTGCCTTCCACTGGTCTAGTCTCTGTCGCTGGTCTTCTCAGCGACCTTTCAACACTTAGTCTAATTTAAACAAATCTAGACAGGGCCATAGCTAAAACTTCATTGGCCCAACAATCTCCCCCTATTTGTTTATAAATTATACTAAGTCTAAAATTATTGTAAGTGAGTACACAGCTTCTTCTTACACATAATTTAACAAACATACCTCAAAGTTTTATTAAACTGAATGAACCTAGTCTATTATAATAGCACCCTAAGGTGAAAACATAAACAAAAAAAAGATAGGTTCTTCAGCGATCAAGGCCTTGATCACAGATTCTCTGGGCTTCGACTTTGTCACTCCTAGAGTTAATGACAAGTTCAATTTCAAAATCGAACTCATCAGCTTCTTTGCAATTTCTTAGGATGCCCTGCTTGAGTCTGATTAGCTGAATGGTTGAAGCCAGAGGTAGCTCATTCAACCGCTGAAAAGCATAATCACAGTTGCCATTTATGAAGACCATACCTGCCTCAGGTTCTGTGTATACTTGGCCTTCTATGGGTTTGGTGATTTCTTTGGGAAGGACCAAGTTCCTTTGCATCCCATCGACTACTACATCTTCAGTGACCAGCCTTTCTATCAGAGGCCCCATTGGGGTTTTCCTTTTTCTTTGCAGCTGAGGAGGTGGTTGAGAAGAAAGCTGAGGAGGCAGGGGTGCCTTCAGTTTCTTTGTTGTGTCTCTTACCCAATTAAGTTTAGCTTGTATGTTTTTCATCATTTGGGCAGCACCAGGCCCTGTCTTCTTTTGGGAAAGAGCCAGCAACTCCAACCACTCAGAGAGGCTCAGATCTCTGAGTTTAAAGTCACTGGAGACTTTATAGTTCTGTATGTCATTTTCCCTGTAAATAGTCATTACCACCTTTTTGTCTTTGTCAGTGAAACATGTATACTTGGTGATACGACCGGGTTCAGCTCTCTGGTTGACAAGTCTTTGATATTCCTTTAAGAGGTTGTTCCTCTTGTCCTCCAGTTCCTTGAGCTTGACAAGCTGAGGTTTCTTAGCAGTGGGAGAGAGCTTGTCCAAGGCTTCTTTGCTTCTCAGTTCAGCGGCCCTGATATTTGCCAGTCTTTGATGTTCAATGATCTGGGCTTTTGCTTGCTCTGGGGTGAGTGGTGGTTCATCAGCGCTCTTAAATTTGTTGAGTTCAGAGTTTTTGGAGGGTCTTGCTGTGGATCCACCTTCAGCTTGAAGGGAGTGTAAGGTTATCTCTGGTTGCTCAACAACAATTCCTTTTCCCTTATCTTTCACAGTTTCAGCAGCGGATTTGAAAGATCTCAGTGGTTTGGGTGTTGGAATTTCAGCTGTGGATTCATCTTCTTCAGAGGAGGAGGCAGAATTCTCCCCCTCAGGCATAGCCCCAGCAGGTGCTGTGCCTGAACTGCCTTATTGAAACGAAGGAACTCATTGTGAACAAATATGCAAATTTCCTTAAGTTCACCTTGGAGAAGTTCCTGAAGAAGACGTCTTGAGGGTTCAGCAGCCTGAGCTATAGCTGCAACATTTGCCTGCACCGCTGAGGTGAGAACAGAAGGTATATACTGTTGAAGACTCTGGTTGAGTAGAGTAGGGAGGTGTGCCTTCAGAGCATCGTTCAGCAGTTGTGGAAGCATAGCTGTCATAGAGGACTCCACTGATGAAGTTAGTGAAGTCTCTAGATTGGTGGTGAGCTCCTCAGCAGCATGAGTGAGGGTTTGGATTTCAGAGAGGAGATCATCATTGGTGGTTTTGGGCTTTGTGGTGCTGATATCCCCTCTCTTTTGCCATAAGGCCTTAGCAGCCAATTCCTGTACATTTTTCATTCTGGGAACTTGTGCTGACTTGCGGGATTGTAAATACTCCAAGTGTTGCTTGGCCCCTAGTTCCAAAACGTTTGGCAAGGTAGGGAATGGAATGGGTGTAGGTGAGCAAGATCTCTGTTCCCATAGCCTTCTGGCAGCCAATTCCTGAACATTTGGTAGTGATGAAATAGAGGCATTCTTCAGCTCAATGGAAGATAGATTGTAATCATCAGTGCTCATTTCCTCAAAGTCAGAGGTGAAGGTGCCTTCCTCTACAACAAAGACTTCATCATTAGGCAGTGATTCAATGTCTGAGAGGGCATCAATATCAATGGTGGCAACTTCAGCGGTTTCATCATCAGCAATCGAGTAATCATCATTGTTAAGTTGCTCCTGATGAAGATTGTGAGCCTGTGATAAGAGTTATTAGTTGACCAGTTGTGAAATAATAATGCAGCTATAGATCGCCAGTCGCTGCCCCTAGGAAAGCTGGGTGTGATTATCCAGCCCCCCCTAAGGATTTCTCCTTGGGACTCTTTTAATGTGAGATAGATGTGTTGAAGGATCACCATTCGCTGCCCCTAGGAAAGCTGGGTGTGATTATCCAGCCCCCCCTAAGGATTTCTCCTTGGGACTCTTTTAATGTGAAACAGATATGTTGAAGGATCGCCATTCGCTGCCCCTAGGATAGCTGGGTGTGATTATCCAGCTCCCCCGTAAGGATTACTCCTTGGGACTCTTTTTATGTGAAAGTTATGAGGTGAATGGTCGCCGTTCGCTGCCCCTAGGATAGCTGGGTGTGATTATCCAGCTCCCCCTGAAGGATTTCTCCTTGGGACTCTTTTATTGTGAAAAATGATGTGGGAATGGTCGCCTTTCTCTGCCCCTGGGATAGCTGGGTGTGATTATCCAGCTCCCCCTGAGGGATTACTCCCTGGGACTCTTTTGATTGTGAAATAATATGAGGGTGATGGTCGCCTTTAATCGCTGCCCCTAGAAAGACTGAGGGTGATGATTCAGTCTTTCCAAAAGAATAAATTCTTTGGGACTCTTTTATTAATGATGGGGACCCAGAGTCAGTGAGAAGTGCAGAGACTCTGGGTCGGGACTTATATGTGCTCAGGTTGTTGTTTGCCAAGAGCACAGTCCAGAGGTTGAAGGATCATCGGGGTGCGTTAGGAGCACAAGTGAATCATTTCCTAGTGAAGACAGAGTGTACAGAGAGTCCTAAAAGATCTAGGTGTTGACACAGACACGCTAAGAGTTGAGGCAAACTCTAAATTACATCACTCTCTCCTAAAGATAATGAGAGTGAATGTATGTGGACCTCTGAGAGGAAAAATAAAGGTCAGACTAATACCTGAGTGATATCAGCGTGGAGAGGGATCTTAGTCGTCTTCGCTGACATGGAGACACTAGACACTGGTTGTTTGTCAGCAATGGGCTCTTCTACCACATCCACCAGAGAAGGGGATGGGTTCTTCTTTGTCTTTGTCTTCTTTGAAGGATTAACAGAAGGGGTTTCAGAGGAAAGGGGGATGTCTTTCCTCTTCTTCTTCTTTTCCTTAAGCACCTTGGGCTGAGAAGTAGATTGCACAGAGGTCTTGGACAGAGACTTATCAATCGTGCTGTCAGCATTCACCTCAAGTTGAGGGATCAAGGGCTCATCATCCTCAGCAAGTAGTCCAGCAACTCTCATCATATGCCTGGTAAGGGGAACTTCATTTTCTATGGGAGTCTTCAGAGAAGCTGCGGTGATGTGATGAGAGGGAAAGGAGTGTAAGGCATCATTGGTGTAGGATTCACCAAGAATATCTTCTAAGACAAGAGAGAGATATCTGGTGTAGCAGATGGTGGCCCCACGAGTCTTCTTTCCTTTGTTTTCCAACTTGGCGATGAGATCGGTGTACAGTATGTGAGCGATTCCAATATCCAAACCCCAGATTAAGCTGTATGCAATGGCTAGCTGGGAGCCATTAAGTTGGTCATGTGATCCAGTGTTTCCTCCCAGACACTTTACGATGTACAGCATCAGCGTTCTCCATGTGGGAGAGAAGTAATTCACCTTGATGAGAGATTTGCTTTGGAAGCCAGCAGCGGTGAAAGGTTGTTCATGATCATCATGAGGTTGAAGGGTGGCCAGAGCTTTTCTCACAGTGGCACTGGTGGGCAAAGCTGACATGTTATTGTTGTAAGGAAGTCCAATGGCTTTAGCAAAGGTTGGGAAATCAAAGGTGAGAGGTTGAGGATGGGTGGAAAGGTTGAATGTAATGTGTGAAGAGGTTTGGTCAACTTCAGCGCTATACCAGAACTCATGAAGGTATTGGGAGTAGCAGGTGGAGGGTTCCTTGGTGATAGCTTCGTGGATGGTGGAGTTCTTGAGGAAGTTGAAAAGTGGATGGTAGAGGGAATTGTTGTGTTCAAGAAGGGCTACACAGTTGTTGAGTGCAATCTTTCCATCAGAGACCTCGAAATCAACGTTTGTGGCGGCTTGTACGACGAAGGTTTGGTTTGGTGAAGTAGACGCCATTGTTGAGAGATTGAAGGTGGTGAGAGGATTAAAGAAGATGAAAGGAGTGTGTGTGTTGGAAATTTTTAAAATGACAAACTGATTTTGGGTCAAGGGTTTTGAAAGGTTGAGTTGTTTTCCAAAATTTGAGCATTAAATGCAAAAGTTAAGCTTTTCAGACAAAACGTGGGTCCCCTTGACCTTTCATAGGATACTTGTCCCCTTGGAAAGCGGGAAAGTTGGTAGCATTAAGAGACAATCATTTGAATTTAATACCAGAATATACACATTCCCATTGAAATGTAACTACCTCGTTACATTCAATTCCCTTAAATGCCCAGAGACAGCGGTCATCATCAGATTTATTTGCCAATATTGAGCATTCCCAGCTCAGCGACAAGCCTAGTAAAACTTGGCTCAGCCAGCGGCTTAGTGAAAATGTCAGCGAGCTGGTACTCAGTGGGTATGAAATGTAGCTCAATATCACCTTTTAGAATATGGTCTCTGATAAAGTGATACCTGATGTCAATATGCTTGGTTCTGGAATGAAGTACTGGATTATTGGAGATGGCTATGGCACTGGTGTTGTCACAGAATATGGGAACCTGCTCATAATTAATTCCATAGTCAGCCAGCTGACTTTTCATCCAGAGAACTTGAGCACAGCAACCAGCGGCCGCAACATATTCAGCCTCAGCTGATGACATAGCCACAGAGTTTTGCTTCTTTGCACTCCAGCATACCAACTTTCCTCCAAGGATTTGACAGCTACCAGAGGTGCTCTTTCTGTCAAGGCAGCACCCTGCGTGATCTGAAAATTCTTTTGACAGCTACAAGGTGGGATTCCTTGGGGTTAGCTTGGTACCTAGCACAGAGACAGGTGGAGAATTGTATGTCTGGTCTACTTGCTGTGAGATACATCAGTGACCCAATCATGCCTCTATATAAGGTCTCATTAACAGAGACCCCTGAGTCATCAGCTCCCAAGTTGTTGGGAGGAAGCATGGGGCATTTCACTGATGCACAATCAGACATATCATACTTCTTGAGCAAATCTCTAACGTATTTTCTTGACAAATAGAAATTCCTTTGGAATTTTGTTTGATTTGAAAACCCAAGAAAAAGGTTAGTTCCCCCATCATGCTCATTTCATACTTTTTGGTCATTAGTTTGGCAAATTGTTTGCTCAAGATAACATTGGTTGAACCAAAAATTATGTCATCCACATAAATCTGTACTAAAATGACGTCACCCTTGGACCTATAGGTGAACAAGGTTTGGTCAATGGTACCTCTGACAAATTTATTTTCAAGAATGAATTTTGAGAGAGTTTCATACCAGGCTCTCGGCGCTTGTTTCAGCCCATAGAGTGCTTTGTGAAGTCTGCAGACATGATTTGGGTAGTCACTGTTTTCAAACCCTGGGGGTTGACTGACATATACTTCCTCTGCAAGTTTCCCATTAAGAAATGCACTCTTTACATCCATCTAATAAACCATGAAACCCATATAAGCTGCAAAGGCTAGGAAGATTCTGATGGCTTCCAATCTGGCCACTGGTGCGAAGGTTTCATCATAATCAGTTCCTTCAGATTGGTTATATCCCAGCACCACGAGCCTAGCCTTGTTTTTTACAATCATACCAGCTTCATCCCTTTTATTTCTGTAGACCCATTTTGTTCCAACCACTTGCTTATCAGTTGGAGCTTTAACCAGAGTCCACACCTTGTTTCTCTTGATCTGATTGAGTTCATCTTGCATGGCAACAACCCAACCTTCATCAAGCAGAGCAGCAGCCACGTTCTTAGGTTCATCCTCAAAGAGAAAATTTGCAAACAGGCATTCATTTGCAGAGGCGGTTTCCAGAGTTTTTAATTTTCCTATGGTGGTGACTCCCTCAGAGGGTTCTCCAAGAATATTAACTAGAAGAATATCTTGGTTCCTACTCCATTTGGATTGTGGAGCAGGAGTCTCTGTGGGATCAGGAGTCACTTCAAGTTTAGGGAGTGATGGAGGTTCATCACATGTAATCTCTTCGTCCATGATCTCTTCATCTGATTGAATATCTAAAGTGACAGGATCAGCATTTTCTTCAGAGATTTGAGTAAGAGATTCAACACCAACAGTCTCTGGAGTGATGTCAGAGATGGAGTGAGGATCAAAAGCTTGAACATATGGGAGATCCTTGTGACGACTTTGAGATGATTCCTTGGGATTTGAGAAATCATCTTTGGGATAAGATTTAACTTCATTGAAGTCAATGTCACAATCCTCTGAGTTGGTGTGTATTATGACAGCGTCAGCTTCATTAAAGGTGACATGAATGGACTCTTCTAGTTCTTGCCTGCGAATATTGAATACTCTGAAAGATCTGGAGGTGGGAGAGTATCCAAGGAAGAATCCATCATCTGATTTTTCATCAAATTTACCCAGGTGATCTTTGTAATTGTGAATGAAAACAGGGCAACCAAAGACATGGAAGTAGCTTACATCAGGGGCTCTCTTCCTATACACTTCATAAGCGGTCTTGCCATGTCTCTTCACAATAATGGATCTGTTTTGTGTGTAGCATGCTGTGTACACAGCCTCACCCCAGAATTGTTTGGGAAGTCTAGATTCGCTGAGCATCGTTCTGGCAGCTTCAATGAGTGTTCTGTTTCTTCTTTCAGCGACACCGTTTTGTTCAGGGGTTCCTGGGTTTGAGAAGTTCTGTGATATACCCTTTTCATCACAAAAGGCTTCCATGGCATGGTTTTTGAATTCTGTGCCATTGTCGCTTCTGATAGCCTTTACCCTGCAATCATTGAGGTTTTCTATTTCTCTGATGAAGGACATGATTCTTTCAGCAGCATCACTCTTTCTCTTAAGAAAGAATACCCATGTGTATCTGGAGAATTCATCTACAATGACCAAGGTATATTTGTTGTGATTGAGGGATTGAGGTTTAACTGGTCCAAACAAGTCCATGTGAAGAAGATGAAGGCACTTGTTAATGGAGAATGATTGTTTTGTTTTGAATGAAGCCCTGTGATGCTTCCCTTTCTCGCAGGCTGAGCAAGGTCTGTCCTTGCTGAAGGTCAGAGAGGGAAGTCCAGCTACCAAGTCATTCTTTGCCAGTTTGTTGATGTTTTTGAAGTTGAGATGGGAGAGTCTCTTATGCCAGAGCCAGTTTTCGCTATCAGATGCTTTGGCAAAGAGACAGGTGTTCTCTCCTTCAGGGGATGATGTCATGTCAATGACATAAACATCCCTTCTTCTGGGTGCAATTAGAACGACATCATCGTTCTGATTGAAGATAGTTCCTTGGGTCTTAGAGAACAGAACCTTGAACCCAGCATCGCAGAGTTGACTGATGCTGATTAGGTTGTGCTTTAAACCATTTACATAAGCGACCCTTGTGAAGGTTAATCCATTGCAATCCACTGAGCCATATCCTTCAGTGGCCCCTGAGGAGTCATCTCAAAAGACTACTTTTGGACCAGGCTCCTTCTTATATCTATGCAGATATTGTTTAATTCCTGTCATGTGTCTGGAGCACCCGCTATCCAAATACCAAACAGATTTCTTTAGGTATGCCTGCATAGATATAACAAACCAGATTAGTTTCTATGATGAACCCACTTTCCAGTGGGTCCATGCTGTCGCTGACTGGCGACATTGGGTCTTCTGGGCCTTTCTCCCCCTCTTTGGTTGCAATCCCTGGTTTCATGTCGCATGCTGCCACAGATGTCACAACCAGGGTAATGTTCACACTCATCAGAGTGGTGGTCATAAAAGCCACAATATTTGCAGGGAGGATTAGGCATGTATCCCTGAGAACTTTCTCTGGATTTTGGTTGCTCAGGTCTTCTAGAGGGCCTGTGAGGGGTTTTAGATCTAAGCTGTGTTCGAGTTCTTTGAACAGCGATGATCTCCTCATGCTCTCTAGAAGAGTGTTCAGTGGACTCACATGTGATACACTTGGGTCTCTTGGAACAATCATCTGAGGAATGATTTTTGAACCCACAGTATTTGCAAGGCCTGAATAGCGTTCTCCCCTTTGAGCTGCTGGAGCTTTCACCAAGGGAGTTAACAGAAGGACTGTTATCCTTGGGGTTGATTTTTTCTTTCAACCCTTTTACCTCTTCCATCAGGGTGAGGAGAAGTTTCTTGGTGGGTGATAACTCTTCGGGGGAAGAAGTGGATATGTCAGTGTTCTTGGCCACATAAACCTTCTTGTGTGCTTTATCAGCAACTTTGGAAGTGAGGTTCCCAGAGGTTTTGAGAACTGGTTTTGGGCCAAGCAAGGAATCTGATGGGTTAGCACCAGCAAGTTTGGGAGTAGCTGATGCGTCAGATTCTTTGTCAGAGTCCTTCTCAACCACAGAGGTGGAGAGAGGAGAAGTGACTTCTGATGGGACAAATTTAACACTGGGCACTGGAATGTGGTTTTTGAACCTACCCTTTCCCCCTATGGCTTGAACCACATTTCCTGGAATGGTTTCAGCAACTATTTCTTCCACAGTGGACTGGGCAAGGTTCCATTTTTCAATGGTTTTTCTCAACTCAGAGTTTTCATCAGCTAAAGATTCATTTTCAATGGACAACTTGCTGACCTCATTTTGAAGTTGATTAGCGATGTTCACAAAAGGTTTGAGATTAGCTAATTCAGATTGACAAAGACTCAACTCATTTTTGAGATTTTGAAACTTATTTAACAGATTTTTTCTTTGTTCTTCAACAAAATGGAGGTCAACTAAAGTGTAATCACTGACATGGTCTCTGTCAGGACCCTCAGGCATGGAAAGTAATCTTTGTACCTTTTTCATTGTGATGTCAACCCATTGACCTGATCTAGCTTCACTTTTACCAACCGCTGGTTCTTCATCAGCAACAGCCATGAAGGCTCTGACGGTGGTGGTTCCTTCATCCTCAGAGGTGAGGGGTTCATCATCCTAGTCAAAAGAAGCAGCTATTAGACCTTTTTCAGTCTTTTTGTTATCCTTCTTCTTGGCTGCATCATCAGCTTTCTGATTGAGTTTAATCAGCTCAGCTTTCAAGGCCTTGTATTTTACCTTGTAGTCCTTTTTACCCTCAGAGTCACTGAGAGAGGATTGCTTGAAAGGTGAGGAAGAAAACTTCTTTTTGCTGGGGGTTTTGCTGGATGATGGAAAACTGGGAGAAGATGTCTTGTTTGACCAGCAGTCCTTTTGGAAATGACCAGTCTTTCCACAAGTGTAACATGACACTTTGGATTTGTCAATCTTGGCAGCACCAACTCTACCAGATCTTTTGTAGTATCTCTTCTGGTCAGCTAAGAGGGCTCTGTCATGGAATTCAGCATGTAATTCATCAAGGAATTCTTGACTACTTCTTGTGTCTTCTTCCACGTCAGAGTCACTATCCTGAAAAGAGTGGTTAGCAACAAGAGCTTTTGACCCAGATATAGGAGAAGTAAACCTATCAGTCTCTGATTTGTAAATAGAGTCAATCAGTCCTTCTTCATAATTGTATCTACCAAATAGTTGAGCAAGAGTATCATTTTTTATGGCATTATTTGCTCTCAGGGTTTGGTTAAGACTAAGCCATTTCCTAGGCAAGCTGTTTACAAATGTGGCATTAACCTCAGCCTTGGGTAGTACAACACCATTGTTACCTAAATCATTCAGCAAGATCTTGAGTCTAGTGTAAGTTTGAGAAACAGTTTCAGTTTCCAAGGCTTTGAAAGCGTTAAACTTAAGTCTTAATGCTTGGATTTTGGTCTCTTTAGTCTCTTCTGGTCCTTCATACCCTAGAACCAACTCAGTCCACATTTCTTGTGCGGTATTGCACTTGATGATGGACTTCATAATGTTCTTGGGTAGGCAAGAGACTATTATACTTTTAAGTCTCTTGTCCTGGTTAGCCAGACGTCTATCAGCGGGAGACCATTGCTTAACAGGTTTCTTAATGGGTCTCTCTGGTGTAGAGGAAATAGCCAGTGGTACATAAGGACCATTTTCTAAGATTTCAAACAAGAAGGGTTCTAGGCCATCTAAGTATATAAGAAATTCACTTTTCCAACTTGAGAAATCTTCTTCATCAAACGCTGGAACATTAGACACATGTGACCCTCCACGATTATCAAGAAGTTGTGGAAGATCATCCTCATTTACACCAGTGCTTACAACGGGTGTAGGCATGGTAGTAGATGTGGTGGCTGGAGCGTTTGTTGAAGTATTTGCTTGGTTAGATTGACCAAACGGTGGTGGGATGGGTGGCATAGTTTCAGTCATATTTGGATCTTGATTTTAAAAACTAGAACGGTTTTTAGAAAAGATTTATAAATCAAACCGCTCTGATACCAATTGAAAGTCCCAAAATACAACTATTGTTGAAACTAAGACACGAAAACAATAACACACAATAGATATACTTTTCAAACGAGTAATCCTTTATTAACTATTATCAACAAAGTATTACAAAGTGTTATGAATACACCTGTTGAATAACAACAAGAAATGAACCCTAGAACAAGTAAACTTGATTCGAGACTCAAGTTTACAAGAGAACCAACGAGTCGCTGATGGACAGCTGAGGCCTCAGTGGTTCTAGTGGGAGAAAGAACTTAGATAAAGATTCCAAGCACAAGGGTTGAATCTTAACTTCTTTCTTATCCCCTATTTATAGTGGTACGAGGTTGTATCCTTAGTGGGGGTAGTTGATACGTGTCATCTTCTGAATGTAAGAGTACAACGTATTAAATGCATGTCCAAATCGAGACATGCCTTTAACTACTTTAGGTGAACAGTTCTGCCAACTGTTCACCTTTGTCCCACTAGGTCGTACTAGGCATTGACTTGAATCTCTTGTTTTGTCCCGCTCAAAACACTTGTAAGATTCTCCCGCCTAAACTATAAAGGGTTGGATAAGCTTTGCTTAATCCAAGTCTCTAGGGTTCTTAAGTGATCTCTGAGTGTTGTCAACTCAAAGATCCTTGAACACCAGTGCATTCCTTTGACATCCCAGCTATCCATAATCGCTGGTGAGTCTGACTTCAGATTGTCTTCGACTTCTCTGACGTTGTCTTTGACTTGAATGATCCTGGTGTGCCAGCTGAGGCTTTGCCTTCCACTGGTCTAGTCTCTGTCGCTGGTCTTCTCAGCGACCTTTCAACACTTAGTCTAATTTAAACAAATCTAGACAGGGCTATAGCTAAAACTTTCATTGGCCCAACAATAAGGACTCTCATTGATGCAACATCTTAGAGCATCACCATTAAGTCTTTTATCAAGATATCGAAGGAAACGTGACTGCCATTGTGCATATCGACCAGTAACAAGCATTGGTGGTCGTTCTTTGTTACCCGCCACCATGATGTTGTTATTAGTCATACGATATTCTGCAGGAGAATCTATCTCGAAAATTTCTGAAATGATGAAGTGAATTCGGATCTTAAGTAGATGAGTAGTGATTAGGTTGTGGTTAAAGTTCCAAAAATTCCAATTTTTTCTCACTCCGACAATAAATACGAATCTCGGGTCGAAATTTTTTCGGATTGCCAAATTTTGAAATCGAAGCAAAAATAGCCTAAAACAAGTATGAAAAAAATTTGAACTAACTTGACCTAAAAATTTTAACTCTTTTTTTTTGTAAACTATGCTTCGAGATCAAGTGAGAGGGTGGCTAAACATGAAAATGAATAGAACAAAATTTTTCGTATCCCGGTACTTTAAGTCACCAACTCGGTAATTCTTCTTGGTATAGCAACTCGGTACTTTTCAAAAACCCCAACTCGGTACTTTTTGCACTTGTGCTATCTCGGTAGTTTTGACCTAGCTGTTATCTCGGTATAAAAACTTTGTCAATTCGGTATTTTTTTTGTGCAAAACCTTATCTCGATATTTTTCTCAACTCGGTATTTTTTGTGCACAACCTTATCTCGGTGTTTTTCCCAGCTCGGTATTTTTGTGCAAAACCTTATCTCGTTTTTTTCCCAACTCGGTATTTTTCTAGACCTCGATCTCAGTATTTTGAGAAAAATCTCAACAAGGTAATTTTTTGAATGAAAGCAACTCGATATAAAGAACTTTGCCAACTCGGTATTTTTTAGGAATTCCCAACTCGGTAATTTTCACCAAAACTCGATCTCGGTAAAAATTCAAATGATGTTCTCGGTAGTTTTTTTTAGTTGTGCTATCTCGGTAGAAACCAAAATTCTTATCTCAGTAATTATGGTTTATAGATTCTCGGTAATTTTCAAAAAATAAAATCGGAAAGTATCCAAAAAGGCAACAATCTTAGAAAAGGCAACGATTTCAAGGTTTTCTGATGAAACGAGTTGTACTTCCAAGGTTTATAGCTTCTTAGTGACAAAAAAATGCAAACTTTTTAATTTTTAAGGCGAGAAATTATAAATAAAGAAAATAGTACAAAAACTAATTTATGATAAAAAAACCTCAAAAAGATGATAATTTTGAATGAAAATCAAAAAATTTCAAGTACTTTTAGCTTATTCAAGGTGAAATAAACTAGAAAGTATAAGACTTTTCAAATCAAAACATCTAAAAAAATTTGTGAGGTGTTTTATAGATTAAAAACCCACGAAATCTTTTATATAACCACAAACAATCACTAATCTACCTCGTGGCGAATGATACCAAATGTTATCTCATAAATTACTCACTTCATCATGGTTGATTATAAGAAAATAGATAGAAAAATGGAAAAGAGGAAGGTTTAGAGAGAAAAAGTAGAGAGAAGTTAGAGAGAGGTTGGAGAACTAGGTGAATATTAGATTGAGAAAATAAAATGACCAATCCCTCCTATATGCTAGGAGAATGTTTATATAGTACACCCGCATGTGGGCTTTTATGGGCTATATGTTTTGGGTCGGGCTTGATTAAAGTGCTTAGTTCCTTAAAAGAGGTCTTTTAAGCTAAACATCAAGCCTGTATATTTCGACTATCCTATTACATATTACAACGTTCCTATGACCGTTACATAATAAACCTATGACCGACTCATTTTTGTTCGTCTCAATATTTTGAGGCTAACAAGATCTTCATGAGCAAGAAGGAGGCTTCAACAACTAGGGGTGTATAACAAATGGTGGAAAATCGTTGGGTCTTCCAACTACCTTCACTCAAGTGTCATCCTTCCTTGTGATTCTATTCGGTTTAATGTGGTTTGTGGATCTTACTCGTTTTTTAGAAATATATTTGGCTGAAAATTCTTCGTTGTATCTCTAGTACCACAATCTTTTTTCGCTTGGACGATTACAAGAATGTTTGATTAGAGACCATTAATCAAACAAGCAATGGAGCTGGAATTGGTCAAGAAGTGAGCTTGGTGTTCGTAACTCAACTTACCTTCGTGACGTGCTCCTGAAAATCAACCAACCCGACAGTGTTTCCGATAAAGACGTGTGCGTTTGGTCTTTAACTAATGATGGTGTTTTTTGTGTTGTTCCTACCCGTCGTCTCAATGATGATATTTTTTCCCTCTCTAGTCACTCCGACAATATGGGATAAGACTCTTCCCTACAAGGAAAGCATTTTAATATGAAGTTTAAAGTTAGACAGACTCCCGCATCGTCTATACCTTTCTTCTAGAGGTATGGAAATCCCGGATATATCGTGCCCCTCTTGTAATAGAAATGTAGAGTCTAACCATCATATCTGTAACACTCCACTTGGATAAGTGGACCGTTACGTGTATTTATGGCGTGTCATCAAAGCATAAGGTAAATATCCTAAAACATTAACTGACCGTAAAGGAAATACTGGAATCAAACATCAGTAATCCAAACATAAGCTCAAAACATGAAAAGTAAATACTAAAGGAAAGGACTAAGCAATGTCCAAATAAGCAGAATAATGTAAGAAGTGCATAAAGTCAAAAGTCTAGATAGCTTCCATCCAAATACACATACTCTCATAATCCTAAGAGCGTCCTGGTGTACGTGCCGTTAGAACATGAAAGAACTAAGGCTGAGCATAACGCTCAGTGAATGGATATAATGCATGATAAGAATATACTGAACTTGAAATAATTAATAATTACTGAAGCTGAAAGACTGATATGCGGAGTGTGATGAAAACTATAGAAAATCTGATAAGTCTGATTTATAAATAATAAAACTGAGCTGTTATCTGTTAAATATGAAAACATGCATTTACTGTATTTTAATTACCAAGAGCTTATATAGGTCATGTGCTGTAACAACTGTTGTATGAATAACTAGAGGGGTGACCTCGTCATGCTGTAGAGGGGTGACCTCTAAATAATGTGTTGGGTGGAGGGATCAACTACAATGTGAAGGATGTATAGCACACACCACATTCACCTGATAACTGTAAACTGATAAGCCTAGGATGCACCCATACGCCCCACTAATAATACTGATAAAAATGGCCAAGCTGAACTGAGTGGAACGCTGCAGGATATCACTCTCCCACAGGTGAGTCATGACACCGGTGCCTCAAGTGTCATGGTTACGGTACCTCCGTAACTAGTACATATAATTGTCATGCTTGTATATAAGGCTCAGGCAATATCCAAATTGTTAAAATAATTACTGATAATTTATAACATATACTGGGGAAAACATTTGGCTGCAGACGAGGAATCCTAATCATGCATATAGGGGAAAGTCCATACCGAAGGACGGGAAATCCGTACCTCGTGACCAGTAACGAAACACAAATGAAAGCTGAAGGATCTACTCCGAATTCACGGATACTACATAAATAAAGGACGTGAAATGAGTTGTCTGATTACTGTTTACGATTACTGATTCTTATCTTCTCTTAGTTTATTTTATTTTATTTTTGTATTACTGTTTGTATATAATCTGATAAGTTCTGACTGTTCGAAAACATTGTAGATTAGTATATATTGTGTTCCTGATTACTGTGTAATATCTATTCCAATAAAATAATATTACTATAAATAGTAATCTGCTCTAAATAGAAAGTTTCTAAATTTAGAAAGATTTCCAAATTAGTTTTCTTGAAATTTAAATGATAAAATAAATGACATGTTTATAAGTAATTAAAATGATTTAACTAATATCAATTAAATTTTATTAATTAAATTAATAAAACAAAACTACTTACTTTATTTAATATAAAACTAATTTTATAACATGAATTAAATAAGATATTAAAATGAAACTCGAATTTATTATTTTCCGTGACCCCGAATCCCGAGCCTGTAATTTATATATAAGCTGAAACATAAAGCCAAAACCAAACAGCCAGTCAGTGGCTAAACCGGTTAGCCGGCTGCCACTGACGGCTAGCCATTGCTAGGCCAACAGTGACCCTGACTCAAGCCAGGTTGCCACTGACTTTGTTACCCGTTCCCACTGTTAGTGTTAAGGTTCCCACTGCTAGAACCAAACACCCCTGCTGATTTGATTCTGTTGATCGAAAAATTAAACACCCCCTGCTGGAAACTGCAGTTCAAATGCACCCCCCTGCGTGGATCATGGTTGGGCAGAAGGGGACCACCAAGACCTTTTAGGTCTCGGTTTCATACACTAACCAAACCGACCCTCTGACCTTATATGCATACCCCGGTCGGGGTTTCAGTGTAATCGGCTGGCCAAAGAGGAAACTACCGAGACCCATGTCTCGGCTGTGCACCAACCCACCGAATGTTCATGGTTTGTGGAAGGGTCGCCGAGGGTCTAGTACCCTCGGTTTGAATGAAACCCGCACCAAATCTCCTAGTATTCTGGGTTTACGATCGTGTTTGATATAGAAACAGAAGAAATCGATTACCTTCGAGGAATCCTGAATTGAAGACGAGCTCATAAGGGTTACTGAAAAGAAACAACCCGATCTTTTTTTTAACTGCCGGCGGCTCCATGTTTAATAAAAACCCTAATCTCCTTTTTTTTTTGCTCGCTGGGAGAGGGAAAGGGAGACCCCGGTCTCTTTTTTTTGTTAAAACGTATACTGGGCTCAAGGCCTAGTTTCCTTCTTCTTTTTATTACAAACCGGCCCCCTCTCTCTATCATATAGTTTTTCATTTTTTATTTTTTTTAAAGCTTTAAATTATTTACATACTTTCGTGATAAATTTTCGCGTGTCTTTAGTCTTTCTGAAACGTATTAATTTTGTGTACTTAACGTATATACGTTCGTAATAATTGTTTTCTTGAATAATCGCATATAGTTTTATAAAAATTAAAACTGCGTATTTAATATTTCAAATATTTAAATACGGGTTTTACAATATCTTTTTTTATTGTAACATTGATATATGGAGGAGTGTCCGTTAGTGGTTTAATAATTCTTTCCGTGTGTTCGTTTCTAATGATCATTGGAGAGATTGACTTAGCTCGTGGCCCGTCTCTAAAGAGAAGGCTCATCGTATGTACATCATCATAGCGCCCTCTTTGTGGTTTATTTGACGGTACCGTAATAGTGTTACGTTCAACTCTCAATCCTTGAGAAAATGTTACATCTTCGATAATATTCGTTTATTTTATTTTTTCTTGGCTTAAAAAAAGAGGGCATAAGATTAGTAGTTGGACTCATTGATTAAATTTCCTATGTAATTCTAGCTCCTTGCTAGTTTTGTTATTTATTGAAATACCGTTCCAAAAAAAAACGATGATCTATAAGATCATGTTGAAAGTTGTTTTGCACATCTTTGTCATGTAGTTCTTTCATTTCTCCGGCGTGTATCGTATCTCTCGACTCGTGTACGATGCATTTTGAGAAAAAGATGAGTTTTATGTCCCGTTTGCATAACGTTTGAATTAAAAAGTACGCCATAACGACCATGATGAGTTGGCTAAGCTAGCCACCTATGATGGCGTCATGACCTATATAGTGATCCAATGTTATGACGCCCATAGGTGCCGATTTTGTCTGATTACGGGCCATAGACACATTACACTTTGTTTTCGATCTAATGATATATGCTTCCATTATTGTGCATCTAAAATTTTCTAATGCCTCATAAACACACAAATCAGAGGCGGAGCTATACAAGATCAGGAGAAGAAAAAGGATGATGGCTCTCTCATACCTTGAAATACTATGCCGATTTTAGTACAAAAAATTCAAGTTCATTTGGATTTACAAGTTTAGCTCTCTATGGTTCAGTAGCTCACTTATCAATTCATTGATTAGGCAAATTAGTATAAACCTGTGTGATCAACAAATTAATTAGTTACCTATTCATATAACAAGGACAATTCCTTTAAGTTAGCATAATCATTTCATTTTCCACTCATACAATGTAAAATGTATAATAGCAAATCATTAGGTACATTGAAAGCAAGTATCAAGTGTGATGATAATTTAATTATTCACACATTACTGGATTATTATATGTATGTATAAAAACTCTCCTATCATACAGCCATAATTTTCTTTTAGAAAAATAGTAAAGTAACATGGGTTGCTTTCTTCCAACCTTCGTTTGTTCTTATTAATAAACAAATGAGCTAGAGTCCAACCTTCAAAACCAACCCTCAATAACATAACATGCTAGATGCTATTACTAAAAATCATGTCTATTTTTAAAGACAAGAACTTGTCTCACAACACTTTCACTGTGTGTAAGATAATAAAAGACTAAACACATAGTCACAAGTCTAGTAGATCCACTTCTTTTCCTCTTTTTCAGTTTCATATCTGACACCATATAACCAATTTCCTACTCATTCCATAATTAGTCTTGTTTTAAACTATACCAAATATGTCTATGCACGCAAAGACAGATTCTGAGGTGACGAGTTTAACGGCCTCGTCACCTCAGAGGTCCCCACGACGGCCTGTGTACTATGTACAGAGTCCGTCACGTGAAAGTGACTCTCATGATGGTGAAAAGACTACGAATTCTTTTCACTCGACGCCAGTCTTGAGCCCTAGTGGCTCACCTGGTCGTCAGTCTAGGAATTCTTCCTCTACTAGATATTCCGGGTCGCTTCGACCAGGATCTAGGAAAGGAAGTCAACATCAACATCATAGGAAAGGTGAAAAGGGATTTGATGCTATTGAGGAGGAAGGATTTTACGATGAAGATGGTCGAAAGCCGATTCCTAGGAGATGCTATTTTCTAGCGTTTGTTGTTGGGTTCTTTGTTTTGTTTACGTTTTTCGCTCTTGTTTTGTGGGGTGCTGCTAGACCTCAAAAGCCTGTTATCACCATGAGGGTAAGTCTTGTTATGCTTATCTTTTTACTGTTAGATTACTTTTGATTTAGTAGTTGAGTGGATATATTTCATCATCAAGGTTAGATTTATGCCCAAAAACTTGAGGTAAAATACTAAAATGTACATTTTTGGCATTTATTTTAGTAGTTTTATTGTCCATGTGTGAATATAGACTAATTAAAGATGTATGTATGTGGTTTATGCAGAGTATTGCATTTGATCAATTTGTAGTGAATGCTGGGGCAGATGCATCTGGAGTTGCCACTGAGATGGTGACATTAAACGCCACAATCAAATTCAATTTTCGTAATCGTGGTACTTTCTTTGGGGTTCATGTGTCATCCACAACAGTTGATCTCGCATACACTGAACTCACCTTAGCCACCGGATCTGTAAGTAAAACTTTGTATGGTACTCTAGTTTATTAGGTCCATCGAACATATTAAGCCTTTGTGTAATCCCTAAGTAAAGTTAATCAAATGTGGAATATTTAATTTTGGGACGAAGGGAGTATTACACTATACAGAATGTTATGGTCATTTTATTTGCGTTATTACTCTTATGCAGATCAAGAAATTCTACCAATCAAGAAAAGGTCACAGAATCGTGAGCGTCAATGTACGAGGTGTTGGTGTCCCCTTATACGGTGGAGGTGTAAATTGGAGTAGCGCAAATGGTAAACTAACTGCACCTGTCCCATTGAACCTAAACTTCACGGTTAAAGCCAAGGCATACGTTCTAGGAAAATTGGTCAAGCCAAAGTTCAACAAAAAAGTGTCGTGTGCCATTGTTTATAGACCAACCAAAGTCATCAATACGCCCATTTCCCTCAAGAACTCGTGCACGGTCCAGTAACTCACGTAGGTATTTTAGCTCATTCGAGGATGAACATTTACAGTTGGTGACAAAGTAGCACAATGTACCTATGACATTTTTGTTGTTTATTTTTATACTACACACAAAAAGGTAAAAACCAAATGGGAGTTGAGCATCAGCAGATGGTGATCTGGTTGGCATGAAAACAGGGTCGGTGGCCTTTGGAGAGTATTTTATTATGCAATGGTGTAACCATGTACAATATTCTAAGTTTTTGTATTATTATTTGGTTTTTATGGCATATTTATTTATTTTTGGATTTTATGTTGGCTGCCATTTGATTGATTTGGATTTTACGTTTAGACATCTAGAACAAAGCTATGGGTCATGGGCCTTTACAGAGTAAAACACGCATGTTTTCTGGGTTCACTATTTCTTTTTCAAGTCGAAGTGGGGAAAAAGCTGGACATGTTTGGCGCAAAGCTCCTAAAAGCTTATGAGAACTTGAACAGTCTTGTGGAAAAATATACAAAGATCTTTAACACAATGAACAAGTCAACCAACCACCCCTTTATTAACTGCCTCAGGCTATTACTTCAACTGTAATACCTGGGTTTGTGATCAAGAACAATACAACCAAAAGAAACAATGATCTCACAGATTGAGATCAAACCCTAACCAACTAGAGAGAGATTTATTAACTCTGTGTAAAATGATACAAACAAGAGAGATGAATAATGAATAAAACAAACAGAAATATCCTATAAATACTACTTAGCACGAATGGGCTTGTACTTCTTTAACTTGTCACTTCCAGTCCCTCATATTTGCACAAACTCATCCCTGCATAATATAAACTTATACAAAAGAAATAAATGTAAATAAATCTTACCTTTACTTACCTGAGGTATTGTATTTGGCAAAAGAGATCCCTGAGTACAAGTATTAGTCTAGATCAGTATACAGAGTATACTTCTCAACATTCCCCCATAGACTAATTCTTGTACATGTCAAACAATCCAAGCTTATTACAAAACTTATTGTGTTCATTAACACTCAGACCTTTAGTGAATATATCTGCAACATTATTCTCAGATTTAACTTTCACTGTCTTAACAATCCCATCAGCAACCTTCTCTCTTAAGAAAAACAATTCAATTTCAAAATGTTTTGTTCTCTCATGGAAAACAGGATTAGCAGCAATTTGAATTGCTGAGCTATTATCACAATGTATAGGCACAGGTAGAGAGATGTTAACATTTAGCTCAGTTAGAATTTTAAGAATCCAAATCACCTCACAAGTAACAGTATTCATGGCTCTATATTCTGCTTCAGCAGAAGATTTAGCTAGCATAGACTGTTTCTTACTTTTCCAAGATATAAGTGAATTACCCAGAAAAACAGAATATCCAGTTACAGATCTTCTTGTAACCTTGCATTTTGCCCAATCAGAATCAACAAAGATACTAAGCTCAAAGTTCCCTTTAGTGAAAGAAACACCTTTACCAGGTGAGTTTTTTAAGTACCTTAGAACCCTAAAAGCCAGTTTCAAATGAGATTCCATGGGTGCATGCATAAACTGACTAAGAACATGAACAGCATAACTAATATCTGGTCTGGTATGAGTTAAGTATATCAATTTACCAACCAATTTCTGGTAATTGTTAATACCTTTCAAAGGTTTGTCTATAACAGGTTTGTCTTTCACAGAAGTGACCTTAGTTTCAATAGGTGTTCCACAAGGTTTACAACCAAGCATTCCAAACTCAGATAGAACCTCTAAGCAATACTTTCTTTGAGTTAAATACAAACTGTTATTAGACTCAATGACCTCAATTCCTAAAAAATATTTAAGTTTTCCAAGATCTTTAATAAGAAATTTAGAACTTAAAAACTTCTTAACATTTTCAATCTCAGTAACATTATTCCCTGTGATAACAATATCATCTACATAAACCAATAAAGCAAGAAAAACCCCATTTTTGTTTTTAATGAACAATGAGAAATCATTCTTACTTTGAATAAAATCATTTTCAATTAAAACTGAAGTAAGTTTCTCATTCCACTTTCTAGGTGCCTGCTTTAACCCATATAAAGACTTAACAAGTTTACAAACTCTCTTGTCATCCTTATCAAAATACCCTTCTGGAAGTGTCATATAGACATCTTCCTCCAGTTCACCATACAGAAAAGCATTATTAATATCAAGTTGATATAATGGCCAGTTCAGATTAACAGCTAGAGTTAGTAAGCATCTTACAGTAACAATTTTGACTACTGGAGAAAAAGTCTCCTCATAATCAATTTCCTCTTTCTGATTATAGCCTTTAGCTACTACTCTAGCTTTAAACCTTTCTAATTTCCCATCAGAGAAGTATTTGACCTTATAAACCCACTTATGTCCTACAGCTTTTCTTCCTTGAGGAAGATCAGTTATGACCCAAGTACCATTTCTATTTAATGCTTCCATTTCAAGGTTCATTGCCTCAATCCATCTATTATCTTTAACAGCTTCAGCATATGTTTTAGGTTCATGGATTTTATCAAGATTAGTGGTAAACATGAAATGTTCTGTACTCAATTTAGAGTAATTAACATGATTATCAATGTTATACTTAACTTTAGTATTAACTTGAAAATCTTTAAACTTAACAGGCATACTAGATTTTCTAGCAGATTTCCTAATCTCTCTTTCCATTATAGGATTATTAACCTGTTCATTAAAACTTTGATAATTTTCGTCATCACCCTCAGATTCTAAATCTTCTTCAAGTGTTGCACTCTCCAAAGTATTTCTGGTGGCTTCTTCTAATGTGCTATCACTAGAATGCCCCTCATCATTCTTATCGGCAACACTAGACTTTTCAGTACCTCCAGGCAATACTTGGTCTGTGCCCTCACTCCTATCAGTTCTATTATCTCTCTTTTCATCATAGGGATCATATGACAAGTTATCCTCTTGATCAGTATTGAAAAAATTTAGGTTATCAACATTTTCAACTTCAAATTGAAATCCTTTACTCTCAGATTTATTTTTGAAAGGATAAACGGTTTCATAAAATTTTACATCTCTTGAGAAAAAGAACTTTTTGCTTTCAAGACTAAACAATTTATATCCTTTCTTATCAAATGCATAACCCATAAAAACAGATTTTTCTGATCTAGAAGTAAACTTATCAGTATTATTAAGCACAGAAGCAAAACAAAGACAACCAAAACATTTAATATGAGAGAGATTAGGTTCAGTTTTATAAATCATTTCATATGGTGTTTTTCCAGATAACACAGAGCTAGGAGTCCTGTTAATCAAATAAACTGCAGTTAGAACACATTCAGTCCACATGTTCAGAGGAATTCCCCCCTGGAACATGAGAGACCTAGCAACATTTAACAAGTGTCTATGTTTTCTCTCAGCTACACCATTCTGTTGAGGGGTATAAGCACAAGTGGTTTGTTGAATAATCCCATTATTTTTACAATAAACTGTCATATTATTATTAACAAACTCTGTTCCATTATCACTTCTAAAAATCTTAACAGATTTATCAAATTGATTTTTAATCAGATTACAAAACCCAACAATTTGCTCAAAAACATCATTTTTCCCCCTCAACAAAAACACCCAAACAGCCCTAGTAAAGTCATCAACCACAGTCAAGAAGTATTTATATCCTTCTCTACTAGAAACCTTGTATGGACCCCATACATCCAAATGAACAATCTGACCAAGACTCTTGGTCTTATGTTCACTAAGTGGAAATGGTTCTCTGGTTTGTTTTGCCTTATGGCAGACCTCACAAACATCACTATTATTTTTCATATCTATATTCAACTTTTGTTTAAGAATTTGTAAAACTTGGTCTGAAGGATGACCAAGTCTATTATGCCATATACATTTAGACAAACAACAAAACTGAACATTGTTATTTTCAATTCTTTTACCTGTATTAAGAAAATACAAACCATTTTGTTCTCTACCAGTCCCCACTTGGGTCCTTAGCACAGAATCCTGAATCATACAAGAACTTTCATCAAATATGACTCTACATTTATTATCTTTACTTAATCGTTGAACAGATAACAAACTAACTTGATATCCTGGAACAACCAGAACATCATGAAGAATAATAGTATCAGTAAGTTTAATACTGCCAATATGTGTAACCAAAGCTTTAGTACCATTGGGGTGACCAACAGTCATATTAAGCTTTGACACATCAACAACATTAACCATGCCAATAATGGTGAAAGTCATATGCTGACTTGCACCAGAATCCATTATCCAACCAATGTAAACATGATAGGTACTAATATTGGTATTATGATTAAAAAATCTAGATGAACAAAAACTTATAGCACAATTAATACCTGCAACATTTGCAGATATGCTTTCTGATCCAGAGTTATTACTAATCAAATCCATCAATTGTTTATACTGTTCATCTGTAAACATTTTAGATGAAACATTCACATTATCACTTCCTCCAGTAACAACATTGTTACTAGAGGTACCTCTATTAACACCATTATTTCTTCTAAAATTTGGTGGATAACCAACAAGTTCAAAACATCTGTCAACAGTGTGACCATTCATGTTACAATGAGTACAAATCAAAGAGGACCTATTATTATTGTTAGATCTAGCATTACTAGACCTATTATTATTCCAATTAGAACCACCATTATTATTAGGTCTAGTGTTATTAGGTCTAGTATTGTTAGGTCTAGCAACAAAAGCAGTACTAGTCCCACTTCCTCTAGATTCACTTTGGGAATGTGATCCCCTGTGTGATTCATCTCTAGATAAAGTAGCAAAAGCACCCTTCACATCAGGGATAGGATCACTAGTGAGAATAATACTCCTAATTGGAGCATATACCTCATCTAATCCCATGAGAAATTGCATCAGCTTAATGAGTTGATTATGAGCTTTAAGCTCAGCAGAATTATCACAAGTACATTCTGGCAAATTGACAAGGGAGTCATATTGCCTCCATAAAGCATTAAACTTATGGTAGTACTCAGATAAGACCATACCAGATTGAGACAAAGATTGGATTTTATAATGCAAATTGAATATAACAGATGCATCTTTCTTGCTATATGTTTCTTCTAACTCATCCCAAACAGTTTTAGCATTATTAGAAAACACTTGTCCCATGTAAACATCTTGTGAAACACAACCCAAAATCCAATTTAACACAACAGCATTACACCTGTCCCACTGATTTTGTAAAAAACCAGCAGCTTCAGGTCTAGCAATCTTTCCATCTATAAACCCTAACTTATTCTTAGTGTGAATAGCACGAGTCATAGCAGCCTTCCAAATCTTATAATTCTCTGTTCCTTCTAGTTTAAACCCAACTAGAGGAACCCCACTAGTATCATTACTATGCAAGTATAAAGGATCAAAAACATCAATCTCATTATTACTAGAACCCCCCTCTTGTTCTTTATTTTTATTTTCAGGAGCCATATTATCAAACCAACAAACAAAACTAACAATAAATCACACAAAGAATCACAACAAAAAACCACCTTATATCACCACAACTCCAAGATCAAGCAAAAGAAAACTCCCTTCGACACCTAACCCACTAAACAAAAAAATAAAAGAGAGATATAAGCGTGAGAAGATACAATCACGCGCAGCAACCAGCAAGATCAACAAGATCAACAAGATCAAGTACGCAGCGGAAAAACAACCTCAAAATCAAGCAAACCTGCAAGATTAGAGAAACAGACAAACAAATAACAAAATAGAACAAATCTTACCAGATATGAATAACCCTAATTTCTGAATCTTAGGGTTTTCAATCAAGATTGATACAAAAAACAAATTAATCAAGATTAATCAACTACAATGTTGATTAATCTATCAAGAAAGAACAAATACTCAAAAACCCCCAAAATCAGTCCAAACCCTAATTTTGAGAAACCACAAATTGACCACAGAAATGATCAATTAACTTTAAGAATCAACAGATTCTATCAAGAAACACCTTAAAACACCCTTAATATTGAAAACCCCCAAATTTTCGAAACCCTAAAAAACTTTTTTTTATAGAACAATCAAACACGATCTTTGTATCAAAGCCAACCTGGCTCTGATACCATGTGGAAAAATATACAAAGATCTTTAACACAATGAACAAGTCAACCAACCACCCCTTTATTAACTGCCTCAGGCTATTACTTCAACTGTAATACCTGGGTTTGTGATCAAGAACAATACAACCAAAAGAAACAATGATCTCACAGATTGAGATCAAACCCTAACCAACTAGAGAGAGATTTATTAACTCTGTGTAAAATGATACAAACAAGAGAGATGAATAATGAATAAAACAAACAGAAATATCCTATAAATACTACTTAGCACGAATGGGCTTGTACTTCTTTAACTTGTCACTTCCAGTCCCTCATATTTGCACAAACTCATCCCTGCATAATATAAACTTATACAAAAGAAATAAATGTAAATAAATCTTACCTTTACTTACCTGAGGTATTGTATTTGGCAAAAGAGATCCCTGAGTACAAGTATTAGTCTAGATCAGTATACAGAGTATACTTCTCAACAAGTCTGATACAAGAATAATCTGGTCACCAAACAAATAGAAATCATCAATGTTCCTCCTAGAACGATATGATACACACGCCATTTCACGATTCAGTGGATGGATATATACAAAAAAACAAAAGTTCAAAAAATGCAGTACAAAAACATCTATTCCCCACTTGAATGTCCGAAAACCATTCTACTTCCCCGACATCTCTTCCCCACTTGAATGTCCGAAAACTGTTCTACTTCACCGAGTCATCATCATCATCCTTGTTGCTCAGGCGTTTGTTGAAGCTGGTGAATACTCAACACTTGGTCTGAAATAAACCCGCATACAATTGGTAAACAAGTTGTGGTCGCTAACATAAAATGTGGACCAGGATTATCACTAATAGTCTAATATACATATGAGATACTGTAATTAAGAACTTACGAGTATTGTGGTGAGCTTGGGCTGTATTCCGGGTGTGAACCAGAGTCCTGAGAACTAAAACAACGCACACATAAGATGTGTCAATACAATGCCACAGTGAAAGGTTAATGGATCAAAACAGGACTTTGCCATAAATTACTCGGCTAAAAAGGAAATGGTTCAGCCTTGTTGGACACACGGTTTTGTGATCATATTTTACACACTAATTGTTCCATAAAATAAAATGACGTTTGGACCAAGTATGTTTCGGGCACATTACATCCCAAAAAACACCATACCCTACCCATTTTGACATATCACTGAATGTCATGGCCAGCCATTTCTTTTGACGTATTACAAAAAACTACTGTACACAATAGCTTTAAACAACCAATGCCCACACAGTTGTAAACAGCAACTGAAGAGTAGCAAATGTGTACCTGTAGTAAGGTGAAGTAGGACTATATCCAGCCGAAGTAAGACCAGGTGAGCTCGGGCTGTACGACGGCGACGCCGGGCTGTGCGTAGGCGACGCCGGGCTGTACGTAGGCGACGACGGGCTGTACATAGGCGACGTCGGGCTGTACGTAGGCGACGTCGGGCTGAACGAAGGCGACGTCGGGCTGAACGAAGGCGACGCCGGGCTGTACGAAGGCGACGTCGGGCTGTACCACGGCGACGTTGGACTGTACGACGGCGAAGCCGGACTGTACAACGTGGACACCGGAGTGTACGACGGCGAGGTCGGACAGTAATATGGTGAGGTTGGGCTGTAAGATGTCAATGCGGATGAGTTATAATCTGGTGAGGTTGGGGAGTAACAAGGGGAGGTTGGAGAGTATGGAGAATATCTGGGTGAGGCTGGGGAAAATGTAGGTGTGGTGAGAGAGTATCGGGATGACGGGGTATATTCAGGAGATGTGGGGGTATATTGAGGAGAAGGAGAAGACGGGCTATACCTAGGAGTTGATATGCTACGTTCAGGATAAGGAGAAGACGGGCTATACCTAGGAGTTGATATGCTAGGTTCAGGATAAGGAGAAGACGGGCTATACCTAGGAGAAAAGTCCATCCTACGAACATGAGGAGAAAACTGTGCATCGATACCCGGTGAAAACTGTATATGTGGGCTAACAGGGTAGCTACAAGGAGATATCAACCCATTATGGAAAGGAGTCACTGGCAAGTATCCAGGTGTCATCCCATTGTCGGGATCATCCATACAACTCGGAAGTTGAACATCTAAAGCTTGCTCTAGCATCTTCTCGTTCAATAAGAGATCACACTCTCCTGTCCCTAAAGGAGCAAGCTGTCCCAGCATTATATTCTCAGTAACTCCACGAAGGTAATCTGTTTCGGCATAGACAGCTGCGTCCAGAAGAATGTCGACTGTTTCCTCAAATGAGCATCTCATCATTGGCCCGGTATCGTTCCTATTGATCCCGTGGCGTGTTATGGCCATAAGGTGACCACGATGCGTCATAGTATCACATAATATAGCCAAATGCCGATAATTGACATACGATCCATCAAAAGAAATGACCGCTCGAAGTTCATCAAGCAATGCCCTCCGAGCAGCTTCTATTCCAAGGATTTCTAACACTTCAATGACATGATTACTGGTTGTTCTTAAGGCGTCAACATCTTCATGACCCATAACAGCCAACAAATTAACACCTTCAGTATCAAGCATCCATTCGACTTCTGGCTTAAACCCTTCATTCTTGTCAAACTTGTTAGCTTTCCCTGATTTAATAAACACCTTGTTAATATCGTGAAGCCCTCGTAGGGGCATTTCCATTAACAAACTGCTTTCAATTTGCTTAAGAAACACATCATCCTCAGCCGCATCGCTTTTCATCTCATCTTTCATGACACGAATACGCAGAATCAACTTATCAGCATTGTCATCATTGAATATACAAGTTAAATCATCACCAAACTCGAGATTAATCTTCTCTGCAATATCAGCCATGCTCAACTTCTTATCAACCATCATCTCCCGATTTAACTCGATACGAAGTAGCCATGGAGATATCTTGTCCATGTCAATTTCCTCATCCGGCATTTCATAGTATGATTTCACAAAGTCAACATCATCTTCAATAATAGTATTCATAGGATCCGGATCATACCATACTTCAGTAGCTTGAGTCACACTACGAAGAGTTGTGTATTCCAAAGCACACTGAACATTCTTGGCCTGATCCTTTGTTTTGCTTATATCAGGCTTCAAATACACAGAAAGCGAAGGGGTTTTGATCTTTTTGGCAACGTTAATAATCTCTCTCAATCGAGGAACACCGAGAGTGACATTCTTGGCACTCACACCAGCATAATGGAAAGTGTTGAGAGTCATTTGTGTGGCTGGCTCACCAATCGACTGTGCTGCAACACAGCCAATCATTTCTCCCGGTGCAACAAGTGACTGTAAGAACCTCGATTCAATCTCACCCATAACCCATGTAAACGCCTCACGAGTAAGCTTATATTCACTGAGAACCCTTTTGCTAGCGAACGTGCTACGTAGGTGAATGTTGAACAACAGAGTAGCGTTCTTTTGAGCTTCAATACTTAACAAATCATCACCATGAACAACCCGAAGACGCTCCTGAAGCTGATCAACAGCTCCCACAATTTCCATTGGATGCATATCTGAATTCTGTCTTAAATCAACCTTAAACGTCTTCTGAGCATTCCAAATAAGTCTTTTAAGATTCACCGGCATCGGCCATGAATTATCACCTGTGGTAGCAATTTCCCTTCCAAGCTGGATTCTATCATTTTCGAGTTGTTGTACTTCAACATCGAACACGTTACGGATTTCCCTAATATTTTTTATATCATCGACATGTTCTGTTGACATATAGCTTGGATTCCAGTTCTCTTCATCGATCTCATATTTAAAAATACAATCAAACTCGCCTTTCTTAATCTTTAAAGAATCGAATTTCTGATTCTCGATCCAAACTGCATCCATTCCATCTTCCCCGTATAGAAACTGGATAACATCCCCGAGAGAGTTCCTAACTGTGCCATCATACTTCACCATGATATCTTCCATAGCTTTTACCAGCCGCCTCTGAATGTAACCAGTTTCAGATGTCTTCACAGCGGTATCGATCAAACCTTCTCTACCACCCATAGCATGAAAAAAGAACTCTTGTGGTGTTAACCCTCGAAGATAAGAATTTTCCACAAAACCACGGCTTTCGGGTCCATAATCATCTTTTGTGAAATGAGGAAGAGTCCGATCCATAAATCCAAACGGAATTCGTTTACCCTCAACGTTCTGCTGTCCCACACAAGCAGTCATCTGCGATATATTGATGAAACTTCCTTTTGAACCGGCTGTGACCATCGCCTTAAGATTGTTGCTTTCTGATAAGCTTTTTTGGGCACTACTTCCTGCATCATCACGAGCCTTGTTCAGAACCTGAAACAGAAGAGCATGTTAATCGCCTTATCAATATATAGAAAAATGTCACCTTTTAGTACGGGTGGAAACAATTTTTGCTCATGACAATGTCTTGAAATAACCATCTAGGAGGTTGTATGAACTAAATGTCGAAAATGTTCCTCTACTAGCTAAACATTTTGAATTTGACCCATGTAAGATGCAATTCATACATAAAATACAGGTTACTTCAGTCACCAAAGTGTATATTGAGGTACCTGATTGACTTTATTTTCAAATGACTCCATCATCGTTCGACCAGGCTCTGCCTCCAATTGGTTATCTTGAGCAGCCCTAATAAGCCCGTTCACCTCATTCTTAGCTCTGAAGATAGTTTCATTAATTGTTTCCATAGTGGATGCATCAGCAATTGTGTCTCCAATACCAATGCTGAAGCCTTGTTGCAAAAGCCAGTAGTTAACTAGCCACTGGGTATGTCCGAGAAACTTGCTAGCAGCATCTGGGCCAACTTCCTCCCTGAAATATTAAAACCATTTATTAATTGCAGGTATCACAGACCAATTCCATATAAAAACTATGTTATCAGTCCAGAAAACAAACCAGATGACGTGTATAAGACTCCCAGTAGATGCACCAAGGGTTCGTTTACAAAGAGTACCAGTGATAACCTCACCCTTCTCTATTCGAACTTGAGTGTCACCAGGTGTTAAATATCCGGTTTCAGTCTCTGAGTGCCAAGCTGCTGTTCTGATGAGATTAATCTGCTTCGGAATAATCAGACTGAACACCTGTTTCCCAGTCCATAGAGGTCTAGGTTTCAAAATGGTAGGTGTTGGTACTTTTCCATCAAAGTCCTCCCACCACATCATCATGTTCATGAACACATCCTGCATACACACGTACGAAAGATAAACTCACATGTACATGATGAAAAGACAGTCTACACAAGCTTGTTATTATTACCTTCTCGATGAAGGTGTCTCTCTTGGTGATTTTACGGCAGCCTAATAGCGTATCTTGCACAATACCCATAACGGGACGATTTGCTTGAGGCGAGACAACGCATTTAGGTACCATCATCAGCTCTAGAATTTCTGCTCTTGTTTCACACGACTGAGGTACGTGCATGTTCATTTCATCTCCATCAAAATCAGCATTATATGGGGATGTGACTGACAAATTCAACCGGAAGGTGGAGTAAGGCATGATCTTAATCCTATGCCCCATTATAGACATCTTATGCAGACTTGGTTGTCGATTGAAGAGCACCAAATCTCCATCAATCAAGTGTCGCTCCACCTTTATAATGAAAACGTTATTAAGGATGACAAGTGAACAACATTAACAAACTAGGAAATAATATACAACCAAGGAACATGCCTTGTATCCGGACTCAAGATGATGATCACCCTTTAAGTAACGAAGATCAAGCCTTTGACCATCATCCCTGATAATATATTTTGCTCCAGTTTTACCAGGGGGAGGATGGGGACCGTTCGCAACAAGCTCCTTTAACCTAATAAAATATTCAGAAAATGGAAGTTAGCGGCAATAAGCAAAATACTATAAAAAGGGTATAATCTTCATGTGCATATTACCTTTCTATGTTGTAAGGAGTGACTGTTTCAGGATAAGTAAGATTAAGAGCAATACTCCAAGGTACTCCTAATTCATCAGTGTTAATTGTTGGATCAGGAGTGATGACTGTACGTGCCGAAAAGTCAACACGCTTCCCCATCAGGTTACCTCTAATCCGACCCTCTTTTGCCTTGAGCCTACTGCATATGGACTTGATAGGACGACCTGAACGTTGTGTAGCCTGCGGGAGAGCCGTAACTTAATAAGAATGGAATATAACAATAGTACAATTTGCATAATCTGACATGACTGGAAGCGTAAGTATACCCTTGGCTGACCCGGAAGCTCGTTGTCAAAATATGCAGCAATATGAAACTGCAGTAACTGAACGAATTCAGAGATTACGTGAGCAGGAGCTCCATTACATTCTTGCCTTCTCAGGTTCTCATTGTGTCTGATTATCATGGCCAGCTGATGAGTCAAGTCATCCTGTTTCAGGGTTCGGTAGAATACAAAACGTGAGATGAAGTTCACCGAGTTAAGCCTTTTTCATACACTTATTATCATCGACAGATGATGGAGTAATGTCATCATAACATTTAATATCTCTACAAGTACAAATGGATAAAAAAGACGTAAATGCCTGGGTTGTAATGCATACAACCTACTAATCGCTGCATTCAGACACTTGTGTTAATATTCTGTAAAGTTATACTTCTTTAGACAATTTTTAACATTCAAATATTTTGTGAAATTTTGGAACTGACCCATTTTGAACCATATCAAATAATTAATTTGTTTCGACATATTACCCAATCTTATTGACCCGCCAATATGGCCACCTCTATACTGAACATTATCCTCAAAATGTTGATAAAAAAAAAGCCAACGTGGAAACACACCTCACACCGGGTCGAAGTATCCATCATCACAGATGGTCTAACCGGAGGTGGTGGTATTGGAAGGACCTGCAGGATCATCCAATCTGGACGAGCACATTTGGGGTCCAGGCCCATCAACAAGCATTCATCGTCACTTATTCGCTTTAGCACACTCAGAACCTGGAGAAAAAGTTGATAATTATTAGTCACTACAAAGGAAGTAGGTACGCTACATGAAATGTGAGAAGAGCGCGTATGATACCCTTTCTGCAGAAAGCTGCAATTTTCTCTCAGCCGGCTCAGGAAGCTGTTGTAAGTCATCATTTTTCTTCTTCTTGTATTCAGCAACCATGTTCATACCGTTAATAGTAATCGTTGGCTGCCGGGACCCACAACCCCCATGGCCCTTCATAACTGTCTTAACACCTTCCTGGTTTACAGATTCAATGTCATCACCACCTTCACATGTACTTTTGCTCTTGCAAGCCTCTAGAATCTTCTTAAGCCTGTTTTTTGGGTTTCTTATTTTCAGGGCTTGCTTGAATTTATAATCCTCCTGAAACGCAGACACAATGACGGGCAAGTTAATAAATTTTTCTATGTACAATACAAGCACACAGCTTAGATTGTACCAGATGGTGGAATTCAGATACATAAAAATATTGGAGGGAAATAGTTTGAGATTGAACAATGATTGCGCAACATAAGTTTGGTACTTTATCTAGGACTCAGGACTCTATTATGTCTGGATATCAATATGATTCTTATAGTTAGTCCTGAAAATGATGATGCCATATTTCTCTAATAAAGGTACTGTGAACAGATAATAAGAATGATTACACACCCTTTGTTTTCTATAACCGCAGCCACGTCGACAATGCACAGATTCAATAGATAAAAAATGGACTTATACACTCAACACCAGCAGCAATATCTAGTCATACCATGATATATACAAGGTAACGATGTATTGCAGCATGGGTATATAAAATACTACCTCATTGGCAAGAAGCTTTGAGCAATTGAAGCACACACATCGCATTATACTTAGAACCGTCTTCATAAATCCAATGTGAAACATCGGTTTGGCGAGTTCAAGGTGTCCAAAATGACCAGGACAGTCAGCCATGTTACCCATACAAGTCTCGCACTTCATCTTCCTATCCATTGTCCCAAGCCTCAGGTCACTAAGTCCCGCCACCTTGGGCTTCCCTCTATCTGTTGTTTCACCATGCTGTATTTGCAGAACAGACATTTCTCTCTGCAACAACAGAACAGTTGCCTCGTGAAACAATGATAAGCTAATTTACTTAGCAGCGTTATAAACTAACACATAATTATTTATTTTCTAAACAGAGATGAACACGGAAACTCATTCATACAAGCATCTTGTTTCCTTTCATAGCCGATATAAACAAACTGCATTCATTCATTCATTTTTACGTACTGTTAAAATTAAGAGCCGCATTCAAACTTGTTCAGTTCGCTACAGCCAAAATCAGCTACATTAAGTCACTTAAACTTAAATGAACTCAATAAACACGAATAACAAGCCGCATTCACGTTCGTTTAGAATTCATAACACTACATTAGTTCATTTTTGCTGATAAATTCAAACGAACACAAACAAGCCATTAGTTCGGAATTCACAGTCAAAATCTAAACAAATACGAACAGCAAGCTGCATTCAGGTTCATTGTTGCTGATAAATTCAACCGAACACAATCAACAAGACACATTCGTATCCGTTACAGCATATCATCAACTACATTAGCTGAATATTCACAGTTAAGATCTAAACAAACATGAATACAAACAGACACGCCGCATTCACATTCGTTCAATTGATCAACAAGTGAATAAAACCATAACGAAAACGTACGATCTCATCAGGACTGAGGATGCCGAACTGAACGAGGCGCACTTTGGCAACTTCAGCCGGAGAGTGAGGGAATCGTAGGTCCATATCCATGAATTATTATTATTACAAAATTAGGGTTTAGATATCTAGTTAGTTAGTTTGTTACAGTATTGTTATTAATTGTTATAGTTTGTTATTTTGATTAAAACAGAATCCTGTTAGGGTTTGTTATTTTTTTTCTTTTCTTTTTTCTTCGAGAGAGAGAAGAAGAATAAGAAAAGTGTGATGAATGAGAAATGAAGGGGTGGGGGTTAGTATTTATAGGCAGTGGAGAGGTAACCGACTTAAACTATTTGGTTTGCGATTCTTTAGTCCTTTAAGTTTTACTTTTTCTTTACATTTTGACCTTTTAACTTTTCTTGCGTCATTATGGGTACCTAAATTGATTTGGTAATTAAAATGTGATGTGGCCAAATGAAGTCAATGGTGAATGGGTAGAGGTAGTGGTGTAAAAATACGACCCAAACTAACTAAGTTTATTTGGATCAGGTTACTTTACCAATAATCTTATTTGGGTTCATTTGTGTGAACCCAATTAACCCGAGTTTTAATAAGATTGGGTTCAGATATGTTATTTTTTTATTTTTTTGGTAAAAGGGTATGAACCCTGTTAAATTATTAATTATATTACACAAAAGATCGTTAAGTATAATAGAATGAGGCTGAAATGACTCATTAACATCAAGCAACTTTTGAACACCCATTAGCACACACGTGACATACCATTATAATAAGCTTACATGCCAGGTGCCCGATACCTTTTATTTAACATTTTTGACACTCCTTTTCACCATATCAATGTCTTGGACTTTCATGATGCTTTTCTAGTAAAATGTTTTCCCAATCAATTCAATATGAACTAAAAAATTAGACCATTTAATTAAGTTTAATTTAATATACGGGAACCATACTAGTCCAAAATCTTTATCACCGTAATAAGTTAAATTATCAAGCTACTTCATAGTCATACCTTAAAGTTTAAAGTTTATGGACGTAAAATTAAATAGTCGTGTGATAGGATCGAACTCGGGATTACAGGATTGCACACAATACGTAAATGATTACTTAATTTTAATAAATATATTTATTTATTAAAATATAAATCGGGCTTATTTAACGATCGTTAATAATTAAAAGTTAAGTGCAAACGAGCGTTATAGAATTATATAGAAGAGGAAACAAGAAACAGAAAGTTTCGGAAACCCCTTTAAGGTTCTATAGCCGGCGGCTATAAGGAAAAAAAAGGAAGGAGGATTAGTTTCCTAATCTTGATTAGGGCTTGGTAAACAAGTTATGTAATCCTATAAATACCCCATCAAGCCTTCGTAAATTTTTGTCCCTTCCTTTCCTTCTCTTCCTTGCGATCGCAAACCAACACCCACATAGGGTTTCAGTTTGATTTTCGATTTAGCTATAATTCACAAGTATTGAAGCTCCGGTTTATTAGTGCTAGCCTCACGATTGATCCGTTGCATTACGTGTGTACAAGAGCGTAATATAGTTTCACTATAAACTATATCTTGGTGTTCTTCATATAAACCCTAATTCGTGATTCGCCGGTGTTCTTGAAGATTTGCTCTAGCTAAAAGGTATGTAACCCTAACTCGATTAATTATGAATGTGTTGTTAATTATGATCTTGTTAAACGCTTCCGCTATGTCTGCTTTGATCTTAATTAGGATTTTACGTAATTGTTATGAGTAATATAAACCTTCAGTGGCATCGAGAGCCGTTTTAACATGTTATAATTATCGAGATCTAAAGTTTTTTAAGTAAAATTGGTTTGAGTTAAAATCACATGATGTTTTTTAGGTTTTCATTAAAATTAGGGTTTTGTTTTTTAAACTAGGCCGGCTTAGCCGAATTTTTTTTTAAAAAAAATTAAAAAAAATTGAAACCCTAAAAATTTACATGGTGATTATCTTTAGATGTTTGCATGAAGTAATTGTTATGTCATGTTTGGTTACAATCCATAGAGTAGATTTAACTGTTAAGATTATGTGGGGAAGATCCGTGATGAACATGCATGTTTTTTTCACGGATCATATGATTTTATATGCAATTTGCTTTATTTGATTCAAAAGTTTTAAAATTAGGGAAGACTTTTTATGTTTATAAAAACCCTAGATTTTATGTTTTGAATAAATTGTTTTGCATGTGGCTATTTGATTTAGTTTTTTTTACCTACTTGTTTTCATACGTTTTATATTGATTGTATGTTGTAAACAAGGGTAATTTTTTACAAGAAAATTAATATGGACTAAATCATATAAAAATAATGAATTTTTTTTGAGATCTAATTGACATATGATTTGCGTTGATTGGAATTGCAATAATAACTTAACGGCCTACTCAACTTTGACAAACTATAAAGTGGGTATAACACACCGTTGGTCATGAACCCGGTTAAGGAAGGAGGTGTTATGCTTCAGCGCTGACCAAATTCCCGGCTTGCCTGTGCGTCAAAGTTGGAATTACCTACGGTTATTATTTTCATAATTCCTTAAGGTTGATTTAACTGCAAATTCACATCCGAAACACAATGAATAAGGTTATTGCTTTGTGCTTTAGCCAAGTTCTAGGAACGTGAGGCGTGAATTGTTGTGGGTAAAATCTTTAATCGCTTTAACCAATACCTCAACTTGCAAATATATGGCGAAATTTTAGTCTCACCAAAAAGTTTACTAAAAGTTTTTATTAAACTTATGATATGGAGATGTATGCATGCTTCTCCATACATGATTTTGACACCAAAATCAATACCCTTAAATTTAAGTCTTATACCATCTAATTGACGAACACTTGAAGTTACAATTGTCGTCATATGAGATTTTGGACGATGTTGTAATGGAGAAAAAACTTCATGACTGAATAAGATTGCACATGAAGGTTCTACGTTCTTTAGATTAGTTGACTTGATTGAGTTACTCAGTGAGATCTGGAAACTTAAGGCATAAAGTAGGGATGAAACATGTTTACGATGCAAAGAGACTTTTGGCAACGTAAATCCCTAAAAATATCTAGAAATTGCAAATTTGTTTGTGAGTTATTGTTCGACAAGTTACCATGTTGAGTACATTTATCACTAGCAGATCAACTGATGTGATAAGTTTATGTCAATGTGGATTCTAGTTTTCAAGGAAAATACTATGGTTTTAATTACCGGGGTAATTTTATTTTCTTGAATGGTATTATCGAAAATACTAATATTTTGAACTTATTTCTGTAGAAATGGCTCAACCCGATAACAACACGTTGAGTTCTGCTTTCAAGACTTATCTTGAACGTCAGGAACTAACTGGCCCAAACTTCAACGATTGGTACCCCTCACTAAGAATAGTTCTGAGAGTAGCGGGTACTTCTGATTACTTGACCAGGGCGTTTCCTGCGCCCCTTGGCCCTAATGCTACTCCAGTTGAAAGACTGAATTATTAGGCAGAGGTTAAGAAGCACAATGATGTGGCTTGTTTAATGCTCGGAAAAATGGCTCCTTTCTTGCAAAGGAAATTTGAGCTATTTACTCCAAAACAAATGCTTGAAGAGCTCAAGGCAATGTATGCAAAGCCTCAGGCTGTGGAGATCTACGACTTGGTAGATGCTTTGCACAGTTGTAAGCAAGCCCTTGGGAAATCCGTTAGTGCACACTATCAAGAGATGAAGGGTTACATGGAACAGCTCATCGCACTAGAGAAATCCTACGACAATGATATGGCAATTAACCAAATCAATAGGTCTCTTAATCGAGACTTTTATGATTTCGTTAAGAATTTTAATATGCATTGCGCGGGGAAGATAGTGAATGACTTGCACACAATGCTTATTGACTACGAAAAGGATCTAAAGGACAAGGCAAGTACATCTTCTACCCCTCCTGTGCTTTATGTACAAAAGGGTGGAGTGAATAATACAAAACCGCACAAGAACAACAAGAAGGGCAAAGGAAAGGGTGATAAGGGCAAACAAGTTACGACTTATTCTAAACCCAAGCAAAACTTTGTCAAGAAGAAATCTCAAAAGGATGAGACTTGTCACCATTGCAAAGCAAGTGGTCACTGGAAGAGGAACTGCCCTCTTTATCTCGAAGAGTTGCGAGAAATAAAGAAGAAGGCTGAGCTTGGTGCTACAGCATCTTCAGGTAACTTATATTTGATAGAGTTATTTAATCTTACATACAAATCAAATTCCTGAGTATATGATACAGAATGTGGTATTAACATTTGTAATACCATGCAGGGATTTTAGTTGGAGAGGAAGCTTACCTATGGGGAACAATTTATGCATGTGGGCAATGGCGCACAAGTAGCGGTTGAAGCTATAGGAACATTTAATCTAGTTTTACCTTCGGGTTTAGTACTGAGATTAAATAATTGTCATTTTGCACCTAAAATTGTTAGGGGTGTTATTACCTTTTCATGTTGTTGGATCTTGGATTTATTCACACTATTGATAATAATAGAATTTTTGTTTTCAAAGATGGTTTATTCTATTTTGATGCATTTTCTATGAATGGTGTTTTTGAAATTAACATGCATGATAATAATTTCAAGAGAAAGATTGACTCTGTATTTAGCATGAATAAGAAGAGAAAGTTAGACAAAAACTCTTCTTATCTTTGGCACTGTAGACTTGCCCATATTGGAATGACTCGTATACAAAAGCTTCAACGTGATGGTCTTTTGGAAAATGTCAATGATGAATCATTTGATAAATGTAAGTCTTGTATCTCCAGAAAGATGACCAAGAAACCTTTTAATAGCAATATTGAAAGGGCTACTGAACTACTTGGTTTGATACACACTAATGTGTGTGGACCACTTAGACATGTGTCAAGGAAAGGTGCTAGCTACTTCTTAGTTTTTTACGGATGATTATAGCCGTTATGGTTATGTTTATTTACTTATGCATAAACATGAGGTATTTGAAACATTCAAAGTGTTTAAAGCGGAAGTAGAATTGCAACTAGGAAAGAAGATTAAAGCTCTTCGTTCTGATCGAGGTGGTGAATATTTAAGTCTAGAGTTTAAAGATTATTTAAGTGAGAACGAAATTGTTCAGAAACTTACTTCTCCATATACACCACAACAAAATGGTGTATCTGAAAGGATAAATCGTATATTATTAGATATGGTGCGATCTATGTTTAATCTTACAACTTTACCTTTATCCTTTTGGGATTATGCTTTAGAATCTGATGTTCGTATTCTGAATATGGTTCCCACAAAGAAGGTTGATAAGGCACCATATGAACTATGGCATGGCAAAAATCCATATTTGTCTTATTTGAAAATATGGGGTTGTGAGGCGTATGTGAAACGTGACTCTAGAGATAAACTCCAACAACGCTCAGTAAAAATGTATCTTTGTAAGTTACCCTAAGGAAACTATGGGTTACTACTTTTATTATCCGGCTGAGAACAAAGTTGTTGTGGCTCGGTATGGAGACTTTCTTGAAAATGATCTTGTAAATCAAGAATTCAGTGGGAGAAATTATGATCTTGAAGAAATTCAAGAAGATACATTGCCTTCTGACAATACTAGCGAAGAAATTCTAATAGAGCCAGAAAGTCTGGGAGCTCCACCGGAATTAATTCCTCTACGTAGGTCTGCAAGGACTATACGAGCGCCAAGCAAACTATGTCTTAACATAGGGGATGATGAGGAGGAAGTAGGGGATCTTGGTGAACCTGCTAACTATCGATCCGCAATGCTTGATCCAGAAAAGTTAAAATGGATAGTTGCGATGAATGAGGAAATGAAATTCATGAAAATCAACAATGTTTGGATTCTTGTAGATGCACCTAAAAATGCTTAAGTAGTGAAAAATAGGCGGATTTTCAAGAAGAAAACCGACATGGATGGTGAAGTACAATCCTATAAAGCACGTTTAGTGGCTAGAGGTTTTACTCAAACTTTTGGCATACACTACGAGGAGACATTTTCTCCTGTAACAGACTTACGAGCTATTAGGATTCTCATAGTTATAGCAGCATACTATGACTATGAGATATGGCAAATGAATGTTAAAACTGCCTTCTTGAACGGTCGCTTAGATGAAAAAATCTATATGCAACAACCGGAAGGGTACGTTGATCCTAAATATCCAAAATGCGTGTGCAAACTTCAAAGATCTATCTATGGTTTGAAGCAAGCATCACGTCAATGGAATAAGCGATTTGATGAAGAAATCAAAAAGTTCAGATTTATTCAAAATCGTGATGAGCCATGTGTAAATCGCAAAGCTATTGGGAGTGATGTAGTGTTCCTAATTTTATATGTCGATGACATATTAATCATGGGAAGTAACATTCCAAGACTTAAGGAAGTTAAGGATTATCTTGGTAAATGTTTTTCTATGAAGGATTTGGGAGATGCTGCATATATTCTGGGAATTAAAATCTATCAAGATAGGAAAAGACAGTTAATTGGTCTTAGTCAAGATGCTTATATTGATAAGATATTGAAGAAGTATAACATGCATAATTCCAAGAAAGGTTTTCAACCTATGGAAGTTAAATGAATTAAGTCATGAGTTAGATGCTTCAACACCCGAAGAGGTGGCTTACATGCAGAAGGTGCCTTATGCTTTGGCAGTAGGATCTGTTATGTATGATGTAAGATGCACAAGGCCTGATGTGGCGTTTGCTCAGAACTTGGTCAGTAGATACCAACAGAATCCAGGGAAGCTCCATTGGACTGCTGTTAAACATATACTAAAGTATTTGAGGAGTACAAAAGATATTTTTTGGTATTTGGGGGTAAACCAGACACATAATTGAATGTTACAGGTTTTTGTGATGCGTCTTGGCAATATGATAAAGACGATATGAAGTCTCAGGCTGGTTACGTGTTTATCATCAATGGAGGAGCAGTTGACTGGAAGAGCAAGAAGCAGACAACCATTGCTATGCATGCAACTCAATTTGAGTACATGGACGCTTCAGAAGCCGCAATGGAAGCTGTTTGGATTAGGAAGTTTATTGGAGATCTTGGAGTGATGCCTTCAATTAAAGAACCTATTGATATGTGATTGTAGTGTTTTTACCACCCTTTAGGAAAAGAGCAATAAAATAGGGCAAACAGGCACGACGATTTAGGAAAACCGTGTGTGAATGACCCTAAATGAGTTCGTTCTCGAGGAGGCACGTGTGTTGTGTAATGAATTGATTAATGTTTGATTTTATTAAGAAGAAAAGAAATAAGGAATGAGAAAGAAAAGACGGTTACGAAAACGGATTAAACTAAGTCGAAAAAGGCGATCACGTAAAACCGTAAATAGTGCAAAAATTAAAATTTTAACCTAAAAATTCCTAAAAATTACTAAAAATTACTAAAAATCCCCAATAAAATTCTAAGAGTTTACAAAAAATCCAAACTTGCTAAAACCTTTTAATTAATTAGATAATGACTTTTTAATGCTAATTAAAGCCCTAAAAATCACAATTAATTATTAAAAAGTCCCAAGCAAGGTTTTCAAGTTTGTAAACCTCAAAAATGACCTAATTAAGCTAAAAAGTATTTTTTAAAATTTTAAAACCAAATAAAACTATTTTTAAATACTTAAAAACTATTTAAATCAATTAAAACTTAAATTAAATCTAGAAAATAATTGAAAAGCCCTAAAAATATTTGGAAAGTTACAAAATTCCTAATTATGTGTCTACAATCTAGGAAAAATGAAAAAAAAATTAAAAAATCAAACTTTCAATTTTTAATAATAAAATAATAATAAAATATTCAAAAAAATTCAAAGTCTATTAAAAAATTCTAAAAAATTACCAAAAATCTTAAATAATGTAACTAAGACAGAAATGCAATTAAAAGTTTCTAAAACCTATTTAATAATTTTATATTAAATTTTAAAGTTGGTTAAAAACCCTAAAATCCTATAAAATCAAAAATAAGACTTTTTGAAAACTTTATTGGCTGTAAACCTCAAAACTATGAATAAAAACCTAAAAACTATTTTTTTGGATTTTTAAAATGCTTTTTCCTATTTTTAAATTACTTAAATAAAAACGGGTAAATAAAAAATGATAAAAAATAAATAAAGAAAGAGAAAAATTCAAACTTAGCACAGAAAAATCCCTAACTAAATTATAAACCTAGGAAAAATGTTAACAGGCAAAAAAGCTAAGCCAATAAGCCTGGAATGGCTTATTTAGCTACGACTTATTTTCCAAAAGCCCAAATGAAAACGTGTTAAGAGGGTTTTGTTTTGAGTCTTTATCAGTAAAAGACCCAAGGGCGTAACGGTATGTGTGATGTGTTGTGAGGAGGATGGCGCAGGTTCGAGTCCTGGCCAGTCCTTTTTGAAAAAAAACTTTTTTTTTCTTTTTTTAAACTTTAAAAACTCAAAACTTATACTCCTTTAAACACAAAAACACAAGAATTACTCCAATTCAAACCAAATTAACAAGATTAAGCCTTATGATTAATAAAACGTGCCCAGTTAAGGTTTTATGAAAACACAAGAACTAGAGATTCTTCACAAGTGAAGAATGAATCAAGAGGGCTTGATTCTTGGATTTTTGTTATATTTTTGATGGACAATGGGCACCCCTATACTCAATTGAGTATAGGGAGTCAAGACAACACAAAAACAAGCAAATAGCACACAAATCAAGCACAAAATTGCACTAAACAAGTTGCTGGTATACTTATGCAGGTCTGGGGGGTGTTTACTGATTTACTTGGCACAAAAGTGAGATGTAAAAGCCCATATCTTGCACACAAGTTCACCAAACAGCATATAATCAATTCACAAACCTCAAATGTCCTATCTCCTAACAGATTATCAACTTGATGAACAAATTCCAACCAATTTAATCACTCAGGACACTTTTCTGATTTTGACTAGTATTACCAAAAACTAAGCATACAAATCTGATTTCAAACCCTCTAATCTGAAACCTAAGTGCATATATCACATAGCAATAACCAAAGAAGTGTTTTAAACAGGTTTTAACACAATAATCTTATAACAGTTCTTGGCTAATCCCTTAATCCAAACACCCCTTTAGTTTTCTGAAAATGCTATTTAACAAAGCAAATGACTTTAAATCACATTCAAACTGACTTAAACAACTTATAACATGTATACAACCAATAAATCAGTGAAATCAAACACTTAACAAGCCTATAACCAACACTTTACAAATTTCATGCAAAATCAACTTAAATTGAAAACTGAAAAAGGAACAAGTATGATACCTTGTTGGGCCTACATCCAGGCCCAACAGTGACTGCTATGTCACCTCCCACAAGCTCGGGCTTGTGCTGAACCTTTAACAACAAGCCTTCAACAAACCTGCTAAGAATCAATGAACACACAATATATCCAAAATCTGATTTTTTTTGGAACCTTTTTAAAACCGTTTCACCAAACTTTGAAACCAATGAATAACTTATGAAACAAGTAACCACTTCAGTAATCCAAGGATCCACTCCACTTTCACTTCATGGACCTTGGATTTCTGAAAACCTTAAAAGAACTTTTTGAAACCTTTTGAAAATTCAAACACACAAAGTGTGTATCAAGTGATTAATGGAACTCAGAACTTCTTGCCAACACAACACCAAACTTTTAAAACATAAAAAGGAATTACTTTAACTTCAAAAATACCAACTTTTATATTAGAAAAAGGAATTACAATAGTTGAGCAAGAAAAACTGGAACAAAGCCCTACTCACATGCTGAGAGGTGCTTATATAGGCACTAGTAGAACTATCTAGAATCTGATTAGAATAATACAATGTGCAAAACCTTAATGTGCTAATTCCCTGAAATGCCCTTGGTCTTCTTTCTTCAAAATCAGTCAAAGTGCATCATGTGATGTTGTTGTGATGTCCAGCTGTTGTAGTATGATCTTGGACGTTGGAATGTCCTTGGGGACCAAGTAGAGCTTGTGGGACGTTGATCTTGTCTGCTTTAGGGTTTTGAGGGAAAGGGACGGGGCAGGGGAGGGTCCCACAAGACACATGGGTGTGTCTTGTGGTGATTTGGGAAGTGGGTTTTGGTGACAAATAGCTTAATCTTCAATCTGCACAAATAGGGGAAAAACCCCTTTGTTTTGAATCTGATTATGCCTGGGAAAATTAGGGTTTATGTGGGGGATTAAGGTGGGTTTAATCTATTTTGGGGGTGGTTAGTTTTAAATGAAGTGTTTGGAGGGAAGTAAATGTTGACTTATTTGACCAGGTTTATTAAATAAACCTGGTGGGTTTGGGTTGGGTATTGGACAGGTTGGGTAGGGTAAATGGGTGGGTATGGTGAGGTGTCAGTTTGTGAGTGGATGGGTAAGTTTGTATGTCTGGGCAGAATAGGTCCCCAATCTTCACTGATTTGTTTACTTTGTAAATAACAGCTCAAACTTGATTTCCCTTTGATAACAACTTTACACAACTTGTCATATTTGGCACAAGTTGTTTTCATACTTTTAACAAGGACTTCAAATGCAATTCTTAGATTCTTCAAGGACTAAACTTGTAATATCTTGATAATTTAGGGACCACAATGCATTTTATGAGTTATGCAAGGGTATAGATTGCCAAGTCTTCAAAAATGAGGGACTAAAGTTGCCAATCTTCAATTCTTCAAGGTCTATTTTGGAAATTCCAGAGCTGGGTCCGGTTCATTGTGCGGCTTCGTTTCCCGTGTTCGTTTTTGAATGATTCTTGTGATCTTTTGCCTTTTTCTCAATATCCGTACCTAAAATACACAAGCAACAAACACGAGCATATATTTGGCAGTTTTAATGATATTTAATGCATTTAAGCCCATTTTCGACGATGAGACTATGTATAAAAGCAGTCTCTACAGGCAAAAAAGCTAAGCCAATAAGCCTGGAATGGCTTATTTAGCTACGGCTTATTTTCCAAAAGCCCAAATGAAAACGTGTTAATAGGGTTTTGTTTTGAGTCTTTATCAGTAAAAGACCCAAGGGCGTAACGGTATGTGTGATGTGTTGTGAGGAGGATGGCGCAGGTTCGAGTCCTGGCCAGTCCTTTTTGAAGAAAAACTTTTTTTTTTCTTTTTTTAAACTTTAAAAACTCAAAACTTATACTCCTTTAAACACAAAAACACAAGAATTACTCCAATTCAAACCAAATTAACAAGATTAAGCCTTATGATTAATAAAACGTGCCCAGTTAAGGTTTTATGAAAACACAAGAACTAGAGATTCTTCACAAGTGAAGAATGAATCAAGAGGGCTTGATTCTTGGATTTTTGTTATATTTTTGATGGACAATGGGCACCCCTATACTCAGTTGAGTATAGGGAGTCAAGACAACAAAAAAACAAGCAAATAGCACACAAATCAAGCACAAAATTGCACTAAACAAGTTGCTGATATACTTATGCAGGTCTGGGGGGTGTTTACTGATTTACTTGGCACAAAAGTGAGATTTAAAAGCCCATATCTTGCACACAGGTTCACCAAACAGCATATAAGCAATTCACAAACCTCAAATGTCCTATCTCCTAACAGATTATCAACTTGATGAACAAATTCCAACAAATTTAATCACTCAGGACACTTTTCTGATTTTGACTAGTATTACCAAAAACTAAGCATACAAATCTGATTTCAAACCCTCTAATCTGAAACCTAAGTGCATATATCACATAGCAATAACCAAAGAAGTGTTTTAAGCAGGTTTTAACACAATAATCTTATAACAATTCTTGGCTAATCCCTTAATCCAAACACCCCTTTAGTTTTCTGAAAATGATATTTAACAAAGCAAATGACTTTAAATCACATTCAAACTGACTTAAACAACTTATAACATGTATACAACCAATAAATCAGTGAAATCAAACACTTAACAAGCCTATAACCAACACTTCACAAATTTCATGCAAAATCAACTTAAATTGAAAACTGAAAAAGGAACAAGTATGATACCTTGTTGGGCCTACATCCAGGCCCAACAGTGACTGCTATGTCACCTCCCACAAGCTCGGGCTTGTGCTGAACCTTTAACAACAAGCCTTCAACAAACCTGCTAAGAATCAATGAACACACAATATATCCAAAATCTGATTTTTTTGGAACCTTTTTAAAACCTTTTCACCAAACTTTGAAACCAATGAATAACTTATGAAACAAGTAACCACTTCAGTAATCCAAGGATCCACTCCACTTTCACTTCATGGACCTTGGATTTCTGAAAACCTTAAAAGAACTTTTTGAAACCTTTTGAAAATTCAAACACACAAAGTGTGTATCAAGTGATTAATGGAACTCAGAACTTCTTGCCAACACAACACCAAACTTTTAAAACATAAAAAGGAATTACTTTAACTTCAAAAATACCAACTTTTATATTAGAAAAAGGAATTACAATAGTTGAGCAAGAAAAACTGGAACAAAGCCCTACTCACATGCTGAGAGGTGCTTATATAGGCACTAGTAGAACTATCTAGAATCTGATTAGAATAATACAATGTGCAAAACCTTAATGTGCTAATTCCCTGAAATGCCCTTGGTCTTCTTTCTTCAAAATCAGTCAAAGTGCATCATGTGATGTTGTTGTGATGTCCAGCTGTTGTAGTATGATCTTGGACGTTGGAATGTCCTTGGGGACCAAGTAGAGCTTGTGGGACGTTGATCTTGTCTGCTTTAGGGTTTTGAGGGAAAGGGACGGGGCAGGGGAGGGTCCCACAAGACACATGGGTGTGTCTTGTGGTGATTTGGGAAGTGGGTTTTGGTGACAAATACTTTAATCTTCAATCTGCACAAATAGGGGAAAAACCCCTTTGTTTTGAATCTGATTATGCCTGGGAAAATTAGGGTTTATGTGGGGGATTAAGGTGGGTTTAATCTATTTTGGGGGTGGTTAGTTTTAAATGAAGTGTTTGGAGGGAAGTAAATGTTGACTTATTTGACCATGTTTATTAAATAAACCTGGTGGGTTTGGGTTGGGTATTGGACGGGTTGGGTAGGGTAAATGGGTGGGTATGGTGAGGTGTCAGTTTGTGAGTGGATGGGTAAGTTTGTATGTCTGGGCAGAATAGGTCCCCAATCTTCACTGATTTGTTTACTTTGTAAATAACAGCTCAAACTTGATTTCCCTTTGATAACAACTTTACACAACTTGTCATATTTGGCACAAGTTGTTTTCATACTTTTAACAAGGACTTCAAATGCAATTCTTGGATTCTTCAAGGACTGAACTTGTAATATCTTGATAATTTAGGGACCACAATGCATTTTATGAGTTATGCAAGGGTATAGATTGCCAAGTCTTCAAAAATGAGGGACTAAAGTTGCCAATCTTCAATTCTTCAAGGTCCATTTTGGAAATTCCAGAGTTGGGTCCGGTTCATTGTGCGGCTTCGTTTCCCGTGTTCGTTTTTGAATGATTCTTGTGATCTTTTGCCTTTTTCTCAATATCCGTACCTAAAATACACAAGCAACAAACACGAGCATATATTTGGCAGTTTTAATGATATTTAATGCATTTAAGCCCATTTTCGACGATGAGACTATGTATAAAAACAGTCTCTGCAGGCAAAAAAGCTAAGCCAATAAGCCTGGAATGGCTTATTTAGCTACGGCTTATTTTCCAAAAGCCCAAATGAAAACGTGTTAATAGGGTTTTGTTTTGAGTCTTTATCAGTAAAAGAACCAAGGGCGTAACGGTATGTGTGATGTGTTGTGAGGAGGATGGCGCAGGTTCGAGTCCTGGCCAGTCCTTTTTGAAAAAAAACTTTTTTTTTTCTTTTTTTAAACTTTAAAAACTCAAAACTTATACTCCTTTAAACACAAAAACACAAGAATTACTCCAATTCAAACCAAATTAACAAGATTAAGCCTTATGATTAATAAAACGTGCCCAGTTAAGGTTTTATGAAAACACAAGAACTAGAGATTCTTCACAAGTGAAGAATGAATCAAGAGGGCTTGATTCTTGGATTTTTGTTATATTTTTGATGGACAATGGGCACCCCTATACTCAGTTGAGTATAGGGAGTCAAGACAACACAAAAACAAGCAAATAGCACACAAATCAAGCACAAAATTGCACTAAACAAGTTGTTGATATACTTATGCAGGTCTGGGGGGGTGTTTACTGATTTACTTGGCACAAAAGTGAGATTCAAAAGCCCATATCTTGCACACAAGTTCACCAAACAGCATATAAGCAATTCACAAACCTCAAATGTCCTATCTCCTAACAGATTATCAACTTGATGAACAAATTCCAACCAATTTAATCACTCAGGACACTTTTCTAATTTTGACTAGTATTACCAAAAACTAAGCATACAAATCTGATTTCAAACCCTCTAATCTGAAACCTAAGTGCATATATCACATAGCAATAACCAAAGAAGTGTTTTAAACAGGTTTTAACACAATAATCTTATAACAGTTCTTGGCTAATCCCTTAATCCAAACACCCCTTTAGTTTTCTGAAAATGATATTTAACAAAGCAAATGACTTTAAATCACATTCAAACTGACTTAAACAACTTATAACATGTATACAACCAATAAATCAGTGAAATCAAACACTTAACAAGCCTATAACCAACACTTCACAAATTTCATGCAAAATCAACTTAAATTGAAAACTGAAAAAGGAACAAGTATGATACCTTGTTGGGCCTACATCCAGGCCCAACAGTGACTGCTATGTCACCTCCCACAAGCTCGGGCTTGTGCTGAACCTTTAACAACAAGCCTTCAACAAACCTGCTAAGAATCAATGAACACACAATATATCCAAAATATGATTTTTTTGGAACCTTTTTAAAACCTTTTCACCAAACTTTGAAACCAATGAATAACTTATGAAACAAGTAACCACTTCAGTAATCCAAGGATCCACTCCACTTTCACTTCATGGACCTTGGATTTCTGAAAACCTTAAAAGAACTTTTTGAAACCTTTTGAAAATTCAAACACACAAAGTGTGTATCAAGTGATTAATGGAACTCAGAACTTCTTGCCAACACAACACCAAACTTTTAAAACATAAAAAGGAATTACTTTAACTTCAAAAATACCAACTTTTATATTAGAAAAAGGAATTACAATAGTTGAGCAAGAAAAACTGGAACAAAGCCCTACTCACATTCTGAGAGGTGCTTATATAGGCACTAGTAGAACTATCTAGAATCTGATTAAAATAATACAATGTGCAAAACCCTAATGTGCTAATTCCCTGAAATGCCCTTGGTCTTCTTTCTTCAAAATCAGTCAAAGTGCATCATGTGATGTTGTTGTGATGTCCAGCTGTTGTAGTATGATCTTGGACGTTGGAATGTCCTTGGGGACCAAGTAGAGCTTGTGGGACGTTGATCTTGTCTGCTTTAGGGTTTTGAGGGAAAGGGACGGGGCAGGGGAGGGTCCCACAAGACACATGGGTGTGTCTTGTGGTGATTTGGGAAGTGGGTTTTGGTGACAAATAGCTTAATCTTCAATCTGCACAAATAGGGGAAAAACCCCTTTGTTTTGAATCTGATTATGCCTGGGAAAATTAGGGTTTATGTGGGGGATTAAGGTGGGTTTAATCTATTTTGGGGGTGGTTAGTTTTAAATGAAGTGTTTGGAGGGAAGTAAATGTTGACTTATTTGACCAGGTTTATTAAATAAACCTGGTGGGTTTGGGTTGGGTATTGGACGGGTTGGGTAGGGTAAATGGGTGGGTATGGTGAGGTGTCAGTTTGTGAGTGGATGGGTAAGTTTGTATGTCTGGGCAGAATAGGTCCCCAATCTTCACTGATTTGTTTACTTTGTAAATAACAGCTCAAACTTGATTTCCCTTTGATAACAACTTTACACAACTTGTCATATTTGGCACAAGTTGTTTTCATACTTTTAACAAGGACTTCAAATGCAATTCTTGGATTCTTCAAGGACTGAACTTGTAATATCTTGATAATTTAGGGACCACAATGCATTTTATGAGTTATGCAAGGGTATAGATTGCCAAGTCTTCAAAAATGAGGGACTAAAGTTGCCAATCTTCAATTCTTCAAGGTCCATTTTGGAAATTCCAGAGTTGGGTCCGGTTCATTGTGCGGCTTCGTTTCCCGTGTTCGTTTTTGAATGATTCTTGTGATCTTTTGCCTTTTTCTCAATATCCGTACCTAAAATACACAAGCAACAAACACGAGCATATACTTGGCAGTTTTAATGATATTTAATGCATTTAAGCCCATTTTCGACGATGAGACTATGTATAAAAGCAGTCTCTACAGGCAAAAAAGCTAAGCCAATAAGCCTGGAATGGCTTATTTAGCTACGGCTTATTTTCCAAAAGCCCAAATGAAAACGTGTTAATAGGGTTTTGTTTTGAGTCTTTATCAGTAAAAGACCCAAGGGCGTAACGGTATGTGTGATGTGTTGTGAGGAGGATGGCGCAGGTTCGAGTCCTGGCCAGTCCTTTTTGAAAAAAAACTTTTTTTTTCTTTTTTTAATCTTTAAAAACTCAAAACTTATACTCCTTTAAACACAAAAACACAAGAATTACTCTAATTCAAACCAAATTAACAAGATTAAGCCTTATGATTAATAAAACGTGCCCAGTTAAGGTTTTATGAAAACACAAGAACTAGAGATTCTTCACAAGTGAAGAATGAATCAAGAGGGCTTGATTCTTGGATTTTTGTTATATTTTTGATGGACAATGGGCACCCCTATACTCAGTTGAGTATAGGGAGTCAAGAAAACACAAAAACAAGCAAATAGCACACAAATCAAGCACAAAATTGCACTAAACAAGTTGCTGATATACTTATGCAGGTCTGGGGGTGTTTACTGATTTACTTGGCACAAAAGTGAGATTCAAAAGCCCATATCTTGCACACAAGTTCACCAAACAGCATATAAGCAATTCACAAACCTCAAATGTCCTATCTCCTAACAGATTATCAACTTGATGAACAAATTCCAACCAATTTAATCACTCAGGACACTTTTCTGATTTTGACTAGTATTACCAAAAACTAAGCATACAAATCTGATTTCAAACCCTCTAATCTGAAACCTAAGTGCATATATCACATAGCAATAACCAAAGAAGTGTTTTAAACAGGTTTTAACACAATAATCTTATAACAGTTCTTGGCTAATCCCTTAATCCAAACACCCCTTTAGTTTTCTGAAAATGATATTTAACAAAGCAAATGACTTTAAATCACATTCAAACTGACTTAAACAACTTATAACATGTATACAACCAATAAATCAGTGAAATCAAACACTTAACAAGCCTATAACCAACACTTCACAAATTTCATGCAAAATCAACTTAAATTGAAAAGTGAAAAAGGAACAAGTATGATACCTTGTTGGGCCTACATCCAGGCCCAACAGTGACTGCTATGTCACCTCCCACAAGCTCGGGCTTGTGCTGAACCTTTAACAACAAGCCTTCAACAAACCTGCTAAGAATCAATGAACACACAATATATCCAAAATATGATTTTTTTGGAACCTTTTTAAAACCTTTTCACCAAACTTTGAAACCAATGAATAACTTATGAAACAAGTAACCACTTCAGTAATCCAAGGATCCACTCCACTTTCACTTCATGGACCTTGGATTTCTGAAAACCTTAAAAGAACTTTTTGAAACCTTTTGAAAATTCAAACACACAAAGTGTGTATCAAGTGATTAATGGAACTCAGAACTTCTTGCCAACACAACACCAAACTTTTAAAACATAAAAAGGAATTACTTTAACTTCAAAAATACCAACTTTTATATTAGAAAAAGGAATTACAATAGTTGAGCAAGAAAAACTGGAACAAAGCCCTACTCACATGCTGAGAGGTGCTTATATAGGCACTAGTAGAACTATCTAGAATCTGATTAAAATAATACAATGTGCAAAACCCTAATGTGCTAATTCCCTGAAATGCCCTTGGTCTTCTTTCTTCAAAATCAGTCAAAGTGCATCATGTGATGTTGTTGTGATGTCCAGCTGTTGTAGTATGATCTTGGACGTTGGAATGTCCTTGGGGACCAAGTAGAGCTTGTGGGACGTTGATCTTGTCTGCTTTAGGGTTTTGAGGGAAAGGGACGGGGCAGGGGAGGGTCCCACAAGACACATGGGTGTGTCTTGTGGTGATTTGGGAAGTGGGTTTTGGTGACAAATAGCTTAATCTTCAATCTGCACAAATAGGGGAAAAACCCCTTTGTTTTGAATCTGATTATGCCTGGGAAAATTAGGGTTTATGTGGGGAATTAAGGTGGGTTTAATCTATTTTGGGGGTGGTTAGTTTTAAATGAAGTGTTTGGAGGGAAGTAAATGTTGACTTATTTGACCAGGTTTATTAAATAAACCTGGTGGGTTTGGGTTGGGTATTGGACGGGTTGGGTAGGGTAAATGGGTGGGTATGGTGAGGTGTCAGTTTGTGAGTGGATGGGTAAGTTTGTATGTCTGGGCAGAATAGGTCCCCAATCTTCACTGATTTGTTTACTTTGTAAATAACAGCTCAAACTTGATTTCCCTTTGATAACAACTTTACACAACTTGTCATATTTGGCACAAGTTGTTTTCATACTTTTAACAAGGACTTCAAATGCAATTCTTGGATTCTTCAAGGACTGAACTTGTAATATCTTGATAATTTAGGGACCACAATGCATTTTATGAGTTATGCAAGGGTATAGATTGCCAAGTCTTCAAAAATGAGGGACTAAAGTTGCCAATCTTCAATTCTTCAAGGTCCATTTTGGAAATTCCAGAGTTGGGTCCGGTTCATTGTGCGGCTTCGTTTCCCGTGTTCGTTTTTGAATGATTCTTGTGATCTTTTGCCTTTTTCTCAATATCCGTACCTAAAATACACAAGCAACAAACACGAGCATATATTTGGCAGTTTTAATGATATTTAATGCATTTAAGCCCATTTTCGACGATGAGACTATGTATAAAAGCAGTCTCTACAGGCAAAAAAGCTAAGCCAATAAGCCTGGAATGGCTTATTTAGCTACGGCTTATTTTCCAAAAGCCCAAATGAAAACGTATTAATAGGGTTTTGTTTTGAGTCTTTATCAGTAAAAGACCCAAGGGCGTAACGGTATGTGTGATGTGTTGTGAGGAGGATGGCGCAGGTTCGAGTCCTGGCCAGTCCTTTTTGAAAAAAAACTTTTTTTTTCTTTTTTTAAACTTTAAAAACTCAAAACTTATACTCCTTTAAACACAAAAACACAAGAATTACTCCAATTCAAACCAAATTAACAAGATTAAGCCTTATGATTAATAAAACGTGCCCAGTTAAGGTTTTATGAAAACACAAGAACTAGAGATTCTTCACAAGTGAAGAATGACACAAGAGGGCTTGATTCTTGGATTTTTGTTATATTTTTTATGGACAATGGGCACCCCTATACTCAGTTGAGTATAGGGAGTCAAGAAAACACAAAAACAAGCAAATAGCACACAAATCAAGCACAAAATTGCACTAAACAAGTTGCTGATATACTTATGCAGGTCTGGGGGGTGTTTACTGATTTACTTGGCACAAAAGTGAGATTCAAAAGCCCATATCTTGCACACAAGTTCACCAAACAGCATATAAGCAATTCACAAACCTCAAATGTCCTATCTCCTAACAGATTATCAACTTGATGAACAAATTCCAACCAATTTAATCACTCAGGACACTTTTCTGATTTTGACTAGTATTACCAAAAACTAAGCATACAAATCTGATTTCAAACCCTCTAATCTGAAACCTAAGTGCATATATCACATAGCAATAACCAAAGAAGTGTTTTAAACAGGTTTTAACACAATAATCTTATAACAGTTCTTGGCTAATCCCTTAATCCAAACACCCCTTTAGTTTTCTGAAAATGATATTTAACAAAGCAAATGACTTTAAATCACATTCAAACTGACTTAAACAACTTATAACATGTATACAACCAATAAATCAGTGAAATCAAACACTTAACAAGCCTATAACCAACACTTCACAAATTTCATGCAAAATCAACTTAAATTGAAAACTGAAAAAGGAACAAGTATGATACCTTGTTGGGCCTACATCCAGGCCCAACAGTGACTGCTATGTCACCTCCCACAAGCTCGGGCTTGTGCTGAACCTTTAACAACAAGCCTTCAACAAACCTGCTAAGAATCAATGAACACACAATATATCCAAAATATGATTTTTTTGGAACCTTTTTAAAACCTTTTCACCAAACTTTGAAACCAATGAATAACTTATGGAACAAGTAACCACTTTAGTAATCCAAGGATCCACTCCACTTTCACTTCATGGACCTTGGATTTCTGAAAACCTTAAAAGAACTTTTTGAAACCTTTTGAAAATTCAAACACACAAAGTGTGTATCAAGTGATTAATGGAACTCAGAACTTCTTGCCAACACAACACCAAACTTTTAAAACATAAAAAGGAATTACTTTAACTTCAAAAATACCAACTTTTATATTAGAAAAAGGAATTACAATAGTTGAGCAAGAAAAACTGGAACAAAGCCCTACTCACATGCTGAGAGGTGCTTATATAGGCACTAGTAGAACTATCTAGAATCTGATTAAAATAATACAATGTGCAAAACCCTAATGTGCTAATTCCCTGAAATGCCTTTGGTCTTCTTTCTTCAAAATCAGTCAAAGTGCATCATGTGATGTTGTTGTGATGTCCAGCTGTTGTAGTATGATCTTGGACGTTGGAATGTCCTTGGGGACCAAGTAGAGCTTGTGGGACGTTGATCTTGTCTGCTTTAGGGTTTTGAGGGAAAGGGACGGGGCAGGGGAGGGTCCCACAAGACACATGGGTGTGTCTTGTGGTGATTTGGGAAGTGGGTTTTGGTGACAAATAGCTTAATCTTCAATCTGCACAAATAGGGGAAAAACCCCTTTATTTTGAATCTGATTATGCCTGGGAAAATTAGGGTTTATGTGGGGGATTAAGGTGGGTTTAATCTATTTTGGGGGTGGTTAGTTTTAAATGAAGTGTTTGGAGGGAAGTAAATGTTGACTTATTTGACCAGGTTTATTAAATAAACCTGGTGGGTTTGGGTTGGGTATTGGACGGGTTGGGTAGGGTAAATGGGTAGGTATGGTGAGGTGTCAGTTTGTGAGTGGATGGGTAAGTTTGTATGTCTGGGCAGAATAGGTCCCCAATCTTCACTGATTTGTTTACTTTGTAAATAACAGCTCAAACTTGATTTCCATTTGATAACAACTTTACACAACTTGTCATATTTGGCACAAGTTGTTTTCATACTTTTAACAAGGACTTCAAATGCAATTCTTGGATTCTTCAAGGACTGAACTTGTAATATCTTGATAATTTAGGGACCACAATGCATTTTATGAGTTATGCAAGGGTATAGATTGCCAAGTCTTCAAAAATGAGGGACTAAAGTTGCCAATCTTCAATTCTTCAAGGTCCATTTTGGAAATTCCAGATTTGGGTCCGGTTCATTGTGCGGCTTCGTTTCCCGTGTTCGTTTTTGAATGATTCTTGTGATCTTTTGCCTTTTTCTCAATATCCGTACTTAAAATACACAAGCAACAAACACGAGCATATATTTGGCAGTTTTAATGATATTTAATGCATTTTAAGCCCATTTTGGATGATGAGACTATGTATAAAAGCAGTCTCATCATTCCCCCATACTAAACCATTGCCGTGCCCTCACGCAATGCTAGAATAAAGTATCGTAGCACCTCCAAAGTTCAATTTATTTACTTTATTGAAATGATAAACTAGCTACACTACTACTATTGCTATTACTTGTGTTTTAGACATAATGTATGATTTTCATCGCAAATTGGGACGTTTAGGTTCATAGAATAAGAACACGTGAATGCTTCGTTAGAAATAATTTCATCGTCCTCGATTTTCACCCTAATTCCATGCCAAGCGTGCAACGAGATCATTGTCATTATAAGTTAGTAATGCTAACACTACTCATATGCCCTAATCACGTACTTATCCTCCCATTATTCCTAAGTTGTATCTCTTATATTTTATTTTGTCTTGAATGTTTCACGAGGATACATCGTTGACTTATGCGATAATAGAGATTTAGGTCTAAAAATAGAGTCCTAACGGTGTAACTAAGACCATTAAATCAATAACCCCTCCTAATAGACAACGATGTTAAAAAATTAAGTTGACAAGAAGAATCGATAAACACGGTTTATAACGGTTTTGAACATGAGACTTATTACCAAGACTTTTATACGCCCCCTAACAGAAGGGCCTTATTATCTTTGGTTTACCTCCATCTTTTATTCAACTTCGCCATGAAGCTTTTATTATGACTTCGGTCTTGCCTTGCCTTTTATTATCCGCCTCATCGGTGGTTTTATTAGCCAAAGACGTATATCCTCACGCTAAAGCGAATTTTGGATCTTTAAAGCTTCGAAGATTAAGGCTTGATTCACTTACAATTTTGCATAGATTTTAGGCCTTGTGGGGCTTCAAATTGTTTGCTAGATTTAGGTGAGCACTTGAAATCTTATTATTGGGTGAAGCTTTCGATTATTGGGGTGCCAATACTTCAAAACCGTGACGCTGGCGATACCTTAATGTCTTCCCAATTTAATTACACGGAAGCTACTAGAAAAGACTAGAAACCCAACAATCCTAACTAAACCGCTAAGTCAATATTTATTAAGCAAAAATATTTACATGCGAAGGGAGAATAAGCAAACAACGAGAACACATGAGTTTTGAAAGAATACGAGTACTCTACGTTTAGCATAGTAACTTATAATTAACTCTATCATTTCTCGTCCTCATTTAAGAGACTTAGCCTAATGTATAGTTAAGGAACCAAAGTTAAGTGCTCAACACGCACGGTCGAGTAAAAAATTACTCTTATTCTCGCCATCGGAAAACCTACATTCGTGTCTTCTAACACTTATGAAACATGAGAAAAATTTTAAAATTTGGCCATTTTTAGCCTTATTTTGCACAAAACGATAAACAAAAAGATAAACTTTGGAAAGCGTGAAGGTTTGGCAAGGCAAGTATCTATTCACCCCCCATACTAAAGTTAAACATTGTCCTCAATGTTTCGAGTCTAGGGGTGCAAACACCCCCATACTAGAGACGTAGTCGAATGCCTAATCTAGCATGGAAAGGGTGTAACCGTTAAATTAATAGCCGTTTATGAAGTGTGCTAAAAACCTAAGGTTAGAACATCAAAAGGATATATCATTTGGATATTGGGAATGTCTTCAAAGCAAACGATCAAGGGTCTCGTAAAACGAACACGAGAGGCTTGAATCGTGAAGATCATGATCTAAAAACCACAATGCACAAACAACCACGGAACAAAGGTTGGAAGGGCACAAATCCCCTCACATTAACTAATTAGAAAGCAATAATATGTACATGGATAATCATGGGTCTCCCCCACGAGGCACCTTGTTTTTGATAACCGAGTCAAAAGATCGACTCGAATCCCCATAAATGTGATCATTTAGGGATAATCATGGTATGGTCAATTTTTGGTGGGGCTTACATGATAAACAAGGCCCAAAAACAACCGGCATAAAGGACTAAGTCCTTTGATGGTGCAAAATACCGGGATCGAAGATGGCGTTCTCGTTTTCATTGGAAAAACAAATCAACGCCACTTCATCAATAGTCAACAAAAACCCAAAGGGTTTCAAGAAAATAGATGAGAAGAAATAGAAGGGTGGGACAATGGGTAAGTCATAAAAACATTAAGCTACTCGAGGTAGACTCGCACCAATCAAATGAAAAGATTTTCCATTTATTGCATCGGTGGAAGACCGAGATTTCCCTTTATAAACAATTCCAGGATCAAATATCTCATCCTCGGTGGAGAAAGGGGAGGGAACATAAGGGGATTCCCCCACACTAAGTCCACACAAAGCATCGTTAAAAGGAGAAGACGAGCTTGTAGTACTCAATACACGTGGTGATGACGGAGTTAGAGTTGTAGAAAAATCTTTTAAATCCAATTTAAAATCTTTTCCTTTTTCATCTTTTAAACTCTCTTTGTGAAAACTCGATTTAATTATGTCAAAAATATTTGGTGTTTCTAAAGTAATGTTAGTCACACTAAAAATTCTCACATTTTGAAACCGTTTTGGTAAAGGTGGTGGTAAGTTTTCAAAACGTTTGTCAACAAAGAAAACTCCCCCATTGGGATCAACATATTCATCATCCGAAGAATCACTCGAGATTGGAATCGTAGGCTTAACACTCTTAACCTCCACCGGCGGAGGGAACGGAACTTCATTTTTCTCAACAACTCCTAAAACTCTATTTGAAATTCTTTTGCAAATGTTTTTGATGGGATTGACATTGTACAAAGACGTGATAGAATACACATGAGAAAGTGTGGAGTTTTGGGTTGCATTAATGACGAGTTCTTCCTCATTGAAACGAAGAGTGATTTTCCTTGCATGCACATCGATAAGTGCTCTCGAGGTATCCAAAAAAGATCGACCTAAAATTAACGGAACTTTAGGATCGATAGGAATGTCAACAACAATAAAGTCTACAGGATAGTAGAACTTTCCAACTTTCACAAAGACGTCCTCGGCAACTCCACAAGCTAGAATCGTAGAATGATCGGCCATCTCGATTGACATTCTTGAAGGAGTGAGATTGGGAAGATTGAGCGATTTAAAAATCTCAAGAGGCATCAAATTAATAATAGCACCAAGATCGGCCAAGGCGTAGCATTCTTCCATGTCTTGTATAGCACATGGGATTAAAAACTTTCCAGGATCACCGACTTTTTGAGGTATGCGGCTTAGAAAAACCGATGAACAACTAGACGATTTTTGCAATTTCTCCTTGTTATTCAACATACTTTTGAAGTTCGCGACAAATCGAGGCATCATGACTAAGGCGTCGGCAAAACTTATATTAAAATGCAAGTCACGAAACATTTTCATAAAAAGTTCAAATTGATAATTATTTCGTTCTTGTGCCTTTTCCTTGTCTCGTCTTGAAGGGTAAGGTAAAGGTGGTGTGGGTTGGGGCATAGGCATAAGCAACGGCCTTGGAATCTCGGGTTCCATGATTGGTGTGGGTTCAACCGTAGGTGTGGTTTGAGCGGTACTTCGTGGGCTTGTAATGTGCTCCTTTTCTACCACCACCTCGGGTTCTTTCTCTTTTTCCTTCTCCATAGAAGTACTTGGACGAGAAATGGGTTCTTTGAAAGTTTTACCACTACGAGTAGTAATAACCTTCAATTCTCCTTTCGGGTTCACTATGGTATCACTAGGAAGACCACCCGAAGAAGAGGGCTTACACATGATAGCTTCAAACATTTTAGCCATACGGTCCTCAAATTTAGATTGCCTAGCATCCGCTTTTAACAATTCTTGCTTAATCTCATGTTGTCCTTGCTCTATTTTTTGTTGATTTTGTTGGAGTCTTTGAACATTTCCTTCCATTTTATTAGCATGAGTTTTAAGTTCATTAGCAAGTTCGTTTTTAAGCTCGTTTTTCAATTCGGATCTTAAGCTAACCATTTCACGTTGCATATTGTCAAACTTAGCATCATTAGCCTTAGCATAATTCAAAAATTCTCCTTGAAGATTTTTGGTGTGATCGTTTTGAAAACCTTGAGTAGAAGTTTGAAAATCACGGTTTTGGTTTTGGTTTGAAATTTGCCCATTTCCACTTTGATAATTACCCTTGTTGTAATTCCTTTGATTTCCTTGATAATTACCTTGGTTGTTGTTGCGATAATTATTAGCATTTTGATTTGGTGGAGCTTGATTTTGGCGGGAACCTTGACCGATTTGGTTATAAGTTCCCGTGGCTACATAAGCACTCGAAGTGTTACCATCCGCGGTAATGCACTTGGAAAGATCATGAGCTCCACCACACGACAAACAACTCTTAGAAACCGCTTTAACCGAAGCGGAATTTGAAGCTTCTTGAGCTTTCCAATGGGACATAAGGCTAGCAAATCTATCGAAAAACCGATTTTCTTCATTTGCCTCATCATGTAAAGCATTAATGCTACGAGACGATGACGAGCCCAATTTGGCAACACTCGGTGTTACGAGGGCTATAAACCTTAGACCTATTCTCAAATATGACCAAAGCTTCTTCAACCGTTTTACATAAAAAATTACCACCCCCGCGGCGGCATTTAAATAATCTCTTTCATGATCATTAAGTCCATTTTAAAACGTGTCTATTTGGTGCAAGTCGGAAAAACCGTGATGAGGACATTCATGTAACATCTCCTTAAACCTATTCCAAGCCGTTGAAAAACTTTCATTTGATTCTTGTGAAAATTTAGAAATCTCATTTTTCAAATGCGTAGTCTTAGAGGGCGGAAAAAATTGGTTCACGAACTTTGAAACGAGATCCTTCCACGTCAATATAGAATTGGGTGGCTCTTTCTCTAACCAAATTTTAGCGGGCCCCGCTAAGAATACGGAAAAAGCATCATCTTAATCGAGTCATTCGAGACATCCTTAAATTTGCACGTGGTGGTAAGACAATTAAATTGGCGGATATGGTTGTGGGGATTGTCCTTCTCATCACCACGGAATTTGTTGTTTTGGATCATCGACAAAAAACCCGTTTTCACCTCAAAATTCTCCGCAAGGATAGAGGGAATCACAATAGCTTCACAATAACCCTCGGTGGGTGCTTGAAGTAACTCCATCATAGTTCGATTCGCCATGGTTGGTGCTTCTCGTACAATGGGTTCGTCAATAGGAGACTCCTCACTAGAATGAGTTGGAGTGGGAGTTTTGTTCTTTCGTCTACGTGCACGTTTTGCTTGATTACGAGTTAGCATAAACGTCACGTACAACGAGGAGACGAGCAAAGAAGATTCTTTTTGGTGTTTTGTATTTTCCAATTTTTTTGTGGTTTTTGATGGTATTAACTTTTTTGGAAATTGGTGAATGTATTAAGTAGACAAAAATCTACAAATCTCCTCCTTAATCAAATATCTTGATTAAAGAAGCCTCAAGGAATGAAAACGATCACGTGAAGTGAACGCCTTCGATGACTTTAGAACGATGGTGGAACACCAAATCGTTCAAGAGGGTTTAATCAATAGAAACGAAGAAAATATATATGATATGTAATAATACTTTGGGCGGCAAAACCCTCGATTAGCTCTCAAAATCAAATACGCACAAGCAAGCGGAGGAAACGAGGCGGCGCGAAGCACTTAAGAGCCTTTTTCCTTTAGGTCGTGAAATACAACCGCCTTATACCCACCTTATAGTTTGTATTTTTCAAGATCGAGCTTCACGAAAGTATTTATCTATTTTTGCCTTTTTTCTTTGGTTTGAGATTCGAATACAATGATTGGGTAATGACCTCCCAAGTCAAGGTTGTGATTGCTCACGTATTTGGAGTACTTGTGAATTTATTGTTCTACGTATACAATATAGTAATAGTATTCACACAAAAACCGAAAAACGATAATACGTATTAGTAGAGTGCTACTAATACAAATACTAATTATGGCTATATAAAAAACAACAATTGTTCAATCAAAACACAACATGCCTCCCCGGCAGCGGCGCCAAAATGATTGTAGTGTTTTTACCACCCTTTAGGAAAAGAGCAATAAAATAGGGCAAGCAGGCACGACGATTTAGGAAAACCGTGTGTGAATGACCCTAAGTGAGTTCGTTCTCGAGGAGGCACGTGCACGTGTGTTGTGTAATGAATTGATTAATGTTTGATTTTATTAAGAAGAAAAGAAATAAGGAATGAGAAAGAAAAGACGGTTACGAAAACGGATTAAACTAAGTCGAAAAAGGCGATCACGTAAAACCGTAAATAGTGCAAAAATTAAAATTTTAACCTAAAAATTCCTAAAAATTACTAAAAATCCCCAATAAAATTCTAAGAGTTTACAAAAAATCCAAACTTGCTAAAACCTTTTAATTAATTAGATAATGACTTTTTAATGCTAATTAAAGCCCTAAAAATCACAATTAATTATTAAAAAGTCCCAAGCAAGGTTTTCAAGTTTGTAAACCTCAAAAATGACCTAATTAAGCTAAAAAGTATTTTTTAAATTTTAAAACCAAATAAAACTATTTTTAAATACTTAAAAACTATTAAAATCAATTAAAACTTAAATTAAATCTAGAAAATAATTGAAAAGCCCTAAAAATATTTGGAAAGTTACAAAATTCCTAATTATGTATCTACAATCTAGGAAAAATTAAAAAAATTAAAAAATCAAACTTTCAATTTTTAATAATAAAATAATAATAAAATATTCAAAAAAATTCAAAGTCTATTAAAAAATTCTAAAAAATTACCAAAAATCTTAAATAATGTAACTAAGACAGAAATGCAATTAAAAGTTTCTAAAACCTGTTTAATAATTTTATATTAAATTTTAAAGTTGGTTAAAAACCCTAAAATCCTATAAAATAAAAAATAAGACTTTTTGAAAACTTTATTGGCTGTAAACCTCAAAACTATGAATAAAAACCTTAAAACTATTTTTTTGGATTTTTAAAATGCTTTTTCCTATTTTTAAATTACTTAAATAAAAACGGGTAAATAAAAAATGATAAAAAATAAATAAAGAAAGAGAAAAATTCAAACTTAGCACAGAAAAATCCCTAACTAAATTATAAACCTAGGAAAATGTTAACAGGCAAAAAAGCTAAGCCAATAAGCCTGGAATGGCTTATTTAGCTACGGCTTATTTTCCAAAAGCCCAAATGAAAACGTGTTAAGAGGGTTTTGTTTTGAGTCTTTATAAGTAAAAGACCCAAGGGCGTAACGGTATGTGTGATGTGTTGTGAGGAGGATGGCGCAGGTTCGAGTCCTGGCCAGTCCTTTTTGAAAAAAAACTTTTTTTTTCTTTTTTTAAACTTTAAAAACTCAAAACTTATACTCCTTTAAACACAAAAACACAAGAATTACTCCAATTCAAACCAAATTAACAAGATTAAGCCTTATGATTAATAAAACGTGCCCAGTTAAGGTTTTATGAAAACACAAGAACTAGAGATTCTTCACAAGTGAAGAATGAATCAAGAGGGCTTGATTCTTGGATTTTTGTTATATTTTTGATGGACAATGGGCACCCTTATACTCAGTTGAGTATAGGGAGTCAAGACAACACAAAAACAAGCAAATAGCACACAAATCAAGCACAAAATTGCACTAAACAAGTTGTTGATATACTTATGCAGGTCTGGGGGGTGTTTACTGATTTACTTGGCACAAAAGTGAGATTTAAAAGCCCATATCTTGCACACAAGTTCACCAAACAGCATATAAGCAATTCACAAACCTCAAATGTCCTATCTCCTAACAGATTATCAACTTGATGAACAAATTCCAACCAATTTAATCACTCAGGACACTTTTCTGATTTTGACTAGTATTACCAAAAACTAAGCATACAAATCTGATTTCAAACCCTCTAATCTGAAACCTAAGTGCATATATCACATAGCAATAACCAAAGAAGTGTTTTAAACAGGTTTTAACACAATAATCTTATAACAGTTCTTGGCTAATCCCTTAATCCAAACACCCCTTTAGTTTTCTTAAAATGATATTTAACAAAGCAAATGACTTTAAATCACATTCAAACTGACTTAAACAACTTATAACATGTATACAACCAATAAATCAGTGAAATCAAACACTTAACAAGCCTATAACCAACACTTCACAAATTTCATGCAAAATCAACTTAAATTGAAAACTGAAAAAGGAACAAGTATGATACCTTGTTGGGCCTACATCCAGGCCCCACAGTGACTGATATGTCACCTCCCACAAGCTCGGGCTTGTGCTGAACCTTTAACAACAAGCCTTCAACAAACCTGCTAAGAATCAATGAACACACAATATATCCAAAATCTGATTTTTTTGGAACCTTTTTAAAACCTTTTCACCAAACTTTGAAACCAATGAATAACTTATGAAACAAGTAACCACTTCAGTAATCCAAGGATCCACTCCACTTTCACTTCATGGACCTTGGATTTTTGAAAACCTTAAAAGAACTTTTTGAAACCTTTTGAAAATTCAAACACACAAAGTGTGTATCAAGTGATTAATGGAACTCAGAACTTCTTGCCAACACAACACCAAACTTTTAAAACATAAAAAGGAATTACTTTAACTTCAAAAATACCAACTTTTATATTAGAAAAAGGAATTACAATAGTTGAGCAAGAAAAACTGGAACAAAGCCCTACTCACATGCTGAGAGGTGCTTATATAGGCACTAGTAGAACTATCTAGAATCTGATTAAAATAATACAATGTGCAAAACCCTAATGTGCTAATTCCCTGAAATGCCCTTGGTCTTCTTTCTTCAAAATCAGTCAAAGTGCATCATGTGATGTTGTTGTGATGTCCAGCTGTTGTAGTATGATCTTGGACGTTGGAATGTCCTTGGGGACCAAGTAGAGCTTGTGGGACATTGATCTTGTCTGCTTTAGGGTTTTGAGGGAAAGGGACGGGGCAGGGGAGGGTCCCACAAGACACATGGGTGTGTCTTGTGGTGATTTGGGAAGTGGGTTTTGGTGACAAATAGCTTTATCTTCAATCTGCACAAATAGGGGAAAAACCCCTTTGTTTTGAATCTGATTATGCCTGGGAAAATTAGGGTTTATGTGGGGGATTAAGGTGGGTTTAATCTATTTTGGGGGTGGTTAGTTTTAAATGAAGTGTTTGGAGGGATGTAAATGTTGACTTATTTGACCAGGTTTATTAAATAAACCTGGTGGGTTTGGGTTGGGTATTGGACGGGTTGGGTAGGGTAAATGGGTGGGTATGGTGAGGTGTCAGTTTGTGAGTGGATGGGTAAGTTTGTATGTCTGGGCAGAATAGGTCCCCAATCTTCACTGATTTGTTTACTTTGTAAATAACAGCTCAAACTTGATTTCCCTTTGATAACAACTTTACACAACTTGTCATATTTGGCACAAGTTGTTTTCATACTTTTAACAAGGACTTCAAATGCAATTCTTGGATTCTTCAAGGACTGAACTTGTAATATCTTGATAATTTAGGGACCACAATGCATTTTATGAGTTATGCAAGGGTATAGATTGCCAAGTCTTCAAAAATGAGGGACTAAAGTTGCCAATCTTCAATTCTTCAAGGTCTATTTTGGAAATTCCAGATTTGGGTCCGGTTCATTGTGCGGCTTCGTTTCCCGTGTTCATTTTTGAATGATTCTTGTGATCTTTTGCCTTTTTCTCAATATCCGTACCTAAAATACACAAGCAACAAACACGAGCATATATTTGGCAGTTTTAATGATATTTAATGCATTTTAAGCCCATTTTCGACGATGAGACTACGTATAAAAGCAGTCTCATCAATATGTATTGCGACAATTCTGCTGCAATTATATTCGCCAATGATTCTGGAGTCATGAAAGGCGCCAGACACTTTAAACGTAGATATCACTACTTACGAGAACAAGTTGAAGCTCGTGAAATAAAATTAATAAAAGTTCACACAGATAATAACGTAGCTGATCCTTTTACTAAGGCTTTACCTAGACCAAAGGTAGTTAAGCATGCCAAGGCTATTGGGCTGCAACTAGCTAGTGAATTCATGCAATAAATCTGTGATTAGTATTTGGATAAAGGATGTTAAGAGATTATTGAATTGATGAAATAAAGATTGAGTTTCGTTTATTTTATGTTATTTGATTTTGTATCCTATTTTACATGTTTTATATCCATGAATAAATTGTTATGTTCTAAACGTCCGTTGTCAATTAATAATATGGGATTATTATTAAACTAAGACAATTCAAAATAAGTGACAGAGTATACTTGAAAGTATATTGGTCAATTTTGGATGATATTTGATGAATCAAATATTGGACTTATCCCAACTATATGATTTTACTTTATGGATCTTTGTCATTAAGTAAATCATAAATAGTTATCCTTAGACCTGAGATACCAGGAAACTGACAGAAATGTAGTGTGTTTCTGTGAGATAACCTAACGTTAAATGTAACTGGTAGCTATAAGGGTTATTTTCAGAAGTGTTGCAAAGTTCGTAAGTTTTAACGTTGTATTTGAAATGAAAGGATAATAATAATGATGATGTATCATTAAAAGGTTTTGTCCAGGAGACCTTACTCGAGTTGTACTAGTGACATTGTTAGTGTAACTAGACGCTAATCAATGTGATCACGATATTCGAGTTTGTCCAAGTGGGAGCTGAAAGTTTATGGACGTAAAATTAAATAGTCGTGTGATAGGATCGAACTCGGGAGTACGGGATTGCACACAATACTTAAAGGATTAATTAATTTTAATAAATATATTTATTTATTAAAATATAAATTGAGCTTATTTAACGACCGTTAATAATTAAAAGTTAAGTGCAAAACGAGCATTATAGAATTATATAGAAGAGGAAACAAGAAAGGGAAAGTTCCGGAAACCCATTTGGGGGTTCTATAGCCGGCGGCTATAAGGGAAAAAAGGAAGGAGGATTAGTTTCCTAATCTTGATTAGGGCTTGGAGAACAAGTTATGTAATTCTATAAATACCCCATAAAGCCTTCATAATTTTGTCCCTTCCCCTCCTTCTCTTCCTTGCGATCGCAAACCAACACCCACATAGGGTTTCGGTTTGATTTTAGATTTAGCTATAACTCACAAGTATTGAAGCTCCGGTTTATTAGTGCTAGCCTCACGATTGATCCATTGCATTACGTGTGTACAAGAGCGTAATATAGTTTCACTATAAACTATATCTTGGTGTTCTTCATATAAACCCTAATTCGTGATTCACCGGTGTTCTTGAAGATTTGCCCTAGCTAAAAGGTATATAACCCTAACTCGATTAATTATGAATGTGTTATTAATTATAATCTTGTTAAACGCTTCCGCTATGTGTGCTTTGATGTTAATTAGGGTTTTACGTAATTGTTATGAGTAATATAAACCTTCAAAAATTACCAAGTTGAGTCGGCATAAATATGCAAAGTTATCAAATAGCTTACATTCCAAACATTAAACTATTGGGAAAATGTTCATACGCACATGATTGATAACACATACATGGCATTGAGTTGTAAGTATTATTTAATAGCTTATACGAATCGTTATACCTTGAAATGTTGCCATCATGATCATCGAGTAAAAGCAACATTTCCATGCAGGATCTTATAGAGGATGAAGGAAAGCTTCCATCAGTCCCCACATCAACACTTATGCGTTGAAGTAGAGATCATAAACTTTAAGTACGAAATTGAAATCACCACCACCACCATCTACAACTGTTTCAATTACAGCATCACCATTATGGAACGACCGGCTACTTTTAATACTGAATACCTTACTAAAAGATTTTGTAACATCATGGTCCTTCATCATCCATACATTACAAACATAGCCGACATGATCGTTGTCATATTCATAGTCAAGCAGAGTAAGACACTCATTTCTCTAAGATATCCTTAAACGTGGCGAGCGTAGCAAACAATTTGAAAGATAAACTTGTCCAAGTTCGTCATTAGTCAAATCAAACGAAGCAAACAAATTAGACTTAACTCCAGAGTTGATCACACCATTTATAAGCCAATATATAAACCCTTTAACTGACACCCCCTTGCATCGCTGAAAATCACGTGATTCACAGGGCGGTTTAACATATTCCTTTTTCCAAACTTTTGAGCTTAATGTATAAAGCTTAACTTCCCAATGGTCATACGGGTACCCTCATCTGTATTAATCTTAACAAGTTTTAAGTCATTCGTCTCATAGAAAATCTAAAACCAACACAAGTCTTTGCAAGTTCGCGGTAAGATTCCACATTATTTAACCAAGTCTTACTAGGAACGATAATACCAACAGATTTCCTGATGGAAGGATCCGAGCATTTTCTGGTGGGCCTAAATTGCTTGTGTAGGCGCATATTAACAGGGAAGGGAACAACTATGGGAGACTTGTGTTGAGGGAAAGTGGCATTATCAATAATGGAAATGAACCTCTATAGCCATGTATAAAGGAATCAATAGTACTGTTCGGGTAAACAATGAGATTGTATCTACCAATAGATGATGATTCATTGGCTGGTAACTTTTGATGAACTTCGGTGAAACGCCCTGACTCTGAGTAAAAATCTTTTTTTATATATAACGAAAAATCTCGATATTGATCCTTTACTTACAAAACATACTCATGAACTACTAACTCGTTTAAAAGTGGTTAATTTAAAACCTCTAAAAATATTAGAGCGTTACAAGCAATATCAAAGTGCAAGGGAAGAGTCGCTCGAATCTAACCGAGCATAAGCGTCTTCTTTTCTTAATGCACTTCTAGCTACCATCTACGAGCTCCAACTTATCTTACAATAACCTGCAAAAACATAGAACTAAGAACGGTAAGTCCTTACGATTTAGTGAGTTAACGGGATGTGATAAATCTTGCAATTCTGTAACGTGGTTCTATAAATAAATAATTCTATATTAGGTACGACATATAGTCGTCTTGCACCTGTATCATGTGCATATATAATTTATGGCATCTCATACGACTAGACGATACTTCATCGTCTTATCCTGCGTAATAAAGTCCCTAACCGACGAGTACTCGTCTTGGGACGCTATTCTGACGTTGTGCTTGTTTAAATGGGTCATCCACGAAGGACGTAAGTACTAATTAAAGTACGGGTCATCCACTTAGGATGCTTTCGTCATCCACTTAGGACGTCACTGTCATCCACTTAGGACGCTTGGAATAACATGACTATTTAACATGGTTATATGACCAATCATGTCAACATAAGTACATGACATGCTAATATGACCAATCGGATCAACATGACTACTTGACATGATAGTATGACCATTCACGTCAACATGACTACTGACATGATAATATGACCAATCTGGTCAACATGAGTACTTGACATGCTAATATGACCAATCAGGTCAAAATGAATACTTGACATGATAGTATGATCATTCAGGTCAACATGACTACTGACATGATAATATGACCACTCAGGTCAACATGAGTACTAACATGATAATATGACCACTCAGGTCAACGTGATTATTGATGCGTTTCTGGGGCACCCTATCCATGTCTACGATGCTACTTGTGAGCACCTAAATCATAATAACGATGTTCCTTGTGAACATCATGAACATGATGTGATGCTCCTTGTGATCAATCTAAAGGTGATAGTAATGCTCATTGTGAGATTTATAAACATGATATGATGCTCCTCGTGAACATCCTAAACATGATTTTGATACGCATTGTGGGTGTCCTATACTTAGCTTGCTTTCGGTTAAACCCGAATCATGACATGATAAATAATACTCGGCTATTTCTGAATATCTAAACATCAGAACCTCCGGCTACATTCCGAAGCTAAACAAACATTCTTACGTCATGTGTAATCTAATAACACAAATCTAAAACCGTTGCTCACCTTTGATCTTGATTATGCTTCCATAAGCCTTCCAGTAGAGCCTAATCATATTATAAGCATACTAGGATAATTAGAACTTCATAACTTATATGTCTAACACGTATTGGGTCTAAACCATACAAACATATTCATATGAGGTGCTATTTCATCGTTGAACACTATTTACTAAAAGTCCTATTTATGCAGAATTTCTGCAGTCTGCTGAACTTTGCTGTTTTTACCCACTTAGACCTGGAATCAATACATGGGACCATTTTTGTTGGAAAGTAGACTCTCTTTCCTTTCAGAAAAGGTAAGGCACACTCCAAACGGAGTTACGATTATTTTTCTATGATTTTTACAAGTCTGCGCAAATTTATGCAAACCTTGCTGTCCCGTTTCTTAATATCACTAAAACGACCCAAAACCCATATTAAGTTATTCTAACTTTTATCAAACTTATATCACAGCATATTAAACATGTTTAGGTCATTTTTATTCAGGTCTTAAGCCAAATTTACATGCTTAGGCTCCATATTAAGCTCTAGCCGAACACCCCTTAGTTTAACATAAGCATTCATAACTTCTAATGAGAACATAAATTCTTATAACCTTTTAATCATGATTGAATAACTTGATTCTTGAAAAATTATAATATCACATGATCATTTAAACCATGGTTTCATCATAATTCAACACTAAGATTACATACAACCTCAAATTAGTACAAATCCCCAATTAGCATAAACCTTTAAATCAACTATTAACATGAACTAGAGCAAGCTTTGTTACTAACCTTGATTGAGATTGTTTCTAACACTATAAGACTTGCAAGACCACATCAAAATTCATCTTAAATCATCTCTGTGATGATTTCTTCATTATGAGATTTTCTCTTATTTTCCCTCTCTCAGAAAAGGATAATTCTGGACTTATGGGTTAATAAGACATGAGGGTAATTCTGTAATTTCAGTCCCTAAAAGGAAACTTTGCAATTGTGGCAACTTAGGTCCTCAATTTCTTTCCTCTAGTACTTGGGCACATAATACTTTCTAAAACATTAGCATATGATATTTATACTTATAGTTTGACTATCGGATTTGACTAACCAATCCCGTAACGCATTCAAACTTATATAGTCGTAGTCAAACTTACGCAATGGCTTTTTAGTAATAAAATAACTTAAACACCATTTTTGGGATGTTACAACTCTCCCCCACTTATTATGTTCGTGTCACCACGAACTACCTCTCGATGACTATCTGGGCATGTATGTCTCCCCCACTTAGACTGCTCTTATTAATTTCATTTATGCTATTATGACTATTTTATCTGACCATAAATCTTGTCATAACATCTACTATGCCTACTTGAAATTACTTATTATGAGTCTGAATTTCAAACTTCTTAAATTTACTGCATGTTGAATGCCTAACTCAAGGTAAGGCATTTCTAGACTACTTCTGATTCGTATATTCTGATTATTATGTTATACTGAATTTCTGGATACAAATTTCTGGTTATAAAGTAGATACCGAGACTGGTAGAATTTATGAGTATTCTATTCGTGCATACTTATTTTATTCTTTTTATGGCTAAATCATCATTCTGTCTTTCTGAATTTGGTATCATCGACCCTCCCTCATAGTTCTGAGAACTCATCGAGGCATCCTATGATCCCAATAAACCCATGTTATTTGATGTAACTATTATCACGTTGGCCAGACGTCATAATACTTGCATCACATAAACATGCCTTTATTGCCATCATATTCTATCCCGACTCATTAATAAAAACTTCAACCTAGATTCATATTCTGTTATCATGTTAATGTGTTTCTATTAATGCGATGCTATTCATGCATTATGCTACTATTCTTATCTTAGTATGATACCATGCTAATCATAACATACCATGCATGCTAAGTCTGATTCTGACAATCTACACTATTTAACATGATATAACGTTTCTGATATTCTGGTTCTAGTCATGATTCATGCTGATTTATTTGTCTTTTCACTGTCAACATGTACTATACATGATTTCCGAGTCATATACTAGATACTAAGCACTGTCTAATAATGGACTTAACCTCGTGCATTCTAACTCTTTTTAACTTACTGAGCAGATCATATGCCTTAACGGTTTCTGATTTCTTATCTTTACCGGCTATATCGTGAATATCTTATTGATCTAATCCTTTATCAGAGGTATGAAACATGCCACATCATTCATGTTCATCATTCGACTTGTTATTCTGCTAAATCTAAACGCTTCTAAGCATGGTATCATAAGTCATGCTAGTCATAATATTCATACTTTCTTGTGTGCATTCTACTGGGACATGGCGATCTACATATAATGAACTTAACTAAGCATGGCAAGTCTGGGATACTAATAAAAATTAACATAGTTCTAATCAATTCTGAATGAATCATGATAAAACTACATGGTCTATGGTCCATACCGAGCTATGGTTTAAGTCTAAGTACCCTCCTACTGACGACGGATACTCAGATCCCTCAAACCAAACGCTCTGATACCAACTTGAAACGCCCTGACTCTGAGTAAATTTTTTTTTCATATATAACGAAAAATCTCGATATTGATCCTTTACTTACAAAACATACTCATGAACTACTAAGTCATTTCAAAGTGGTTAATTTAAGACCTCTAAAAATATTGGAGCGTTACAAGCAATATCAAAGTGCAAGGGAAGAGTCGCTCGAATCTAACCGAGCATAAGCGTCCTCTTTTCTTAATGCACTCCTAGCTACCATCTACGAGCTCCAACTTATCTTACAATAACCTGCAAAAACATAGAACTGAGAACGGTAAGTCCTTACGACTTAGTGAGTTAACGGGATGTGAGAAATCTTGCAATTCTGTAACGTGGTTCTATAAATAAATAATTCTATATTAGGTACGACATATAGTCGTCTTGCACCTGTATCATGTGCATATATAATTTATGGCATCTCATACGACTAGACGATACTTCATCGTCTTATCCTGCGTAATAGTCCCTAACCGACGAGTACTCGTCTTGGGACGCTAGTCTGACATTGTGCTTGTTTAAATGGGTCATCCACGAAGGACGTAAGTACTAATTAAAGTACGGGTCATCCACTTAGGATGCTTTCGTCATCCACTTAGGACGTCACTGTCATCCACTTAGGACGCTTAGGATAACATGACTACTTAACATGGTTATATGACCAATCATGTCAACATAAGTACATGACATGCTAATATGACCAATCGGGTCAACATGACTACTTGACATGATAGTATGACCATTCAGGTCAACATGACTACTGACGTGATAATATGACCAATCTGGTCAACATGAGTACTTGACATGCTAATATGACCAATCAGGTCAACATGATTACTTGACATGATAGTATGACCATTCAGGTCGACATGACTACTGACATGATAATATGACCACTCAGGTCAACATGAGTACTAACATGATAATATCACCACTCAGGTCAACGTGATTATTGATGCGTTTCTGGGGCACCATATCCTTGTCTACGATGCTACTTGTGAGCACCTAACTCATAATAACGATGTTCCTTGTGAACATCATGATCATGATGTGATGCTCCTTGTGAGCAATCTAAACGTGATAGTAATGCTCATTGTGAGATTTATAAACATGATATGATGCTCCTCGTGAACATCCTAAACATGATTTTGATACGCATTGTGGGTGTCCTATACTTGGCTTGCTTTCGGTTAAACCCAAATCATGACATGATAAATAATACTCGGCTATTTCTGAATATCTAAACATCGTAACCTCCGGCTATATTCCGAAGCTAAACAAACATTCTTACGTCATGTGTAATCTAATAACACAAATCTAAAACCGTTGCTCACCTTTGATCTTGATTATGCTTCCATAAGCCTTCCAATAGAGCCTAATCATATTACAAGCATACTAAGATAATTAGAACTTCATAACTCGTATATCTAACACGTATTGGGTCTAAGCCATAGAAACATATTCATATGAGGTGCTATTTCATCGTTGAACACTATTTACTAAAAGTCCTATTTATGCAGAATTTCTGCAGTCTGCTGAACTTTGCTGTTTTTGACCCACTTAGACCTGGAATCAATACATGGGACCATTTTTTTTGGAAAGTAGACTCTCTTTCCTTTCCGAAAAGGTAAGGCACGCTCCAAACGGAGTTACGGTTATTTTTCTATGATTTTTACAAGTCTGCGCAAATTTATGTAAACCTTGCTGTCCTGTTTCTTAATATCACTAAAACGACCCAAAACCCATATTAAGTTATTCTAACTTTTATCAAACTTATATCACAACATATTAAACATGTTTGGGTCATTTTTATTCAGGTCTTAAGCCAAATTTACATGTTTAGGCTCCATATTAAGCTCTAGCCAAACACCCCTTAGTTTAACATAAGCATTCATAACTTCTAATGAGAACATAAATTCTTATAACCTTTTAATCATGATTGAATAACTTGATTCTTGAAAAATTATAATATCACATGGTCATTTAAACCATGGTTTCATCATAATTCAACACTAAGATTACATACAACCTCAAATTAGTACAAATCCCCGATTAGCATAAACCTTTAAATCAACTATTAACATGAACTAGAGCAAGCTTTGTTACTAACCTTGATTGGGATTGTTTCTAACACTATAAGACTTGCAAGACCACATCAAAATTCATATTAAATCATCTCTGTGATGATTTCTTCATTATGAGGTTTTCTCTTATTTTCCCTCTCTTAGAAAAGGATAATTCTGGACTTATGGGTTAATAAGACATGAGGGTAATTCTGTAATTTCAGTCCCTAAAAGGAAACTTTGCAATTGTGGCAACTTAGGTCCTCAATTTATTTTCTCTAGTACTTGGGCACATAATACTTTCTAAAACATTAGCATATGATATTTATACTTATAGTTTGACTGTCGGGTTTGACTAACCAATCCCGTAACGCATTCAAACTTATATAGTCGTAGTCAAACTTATGCAATGGCTTTTTAGTAATAAAATAACTTAAACACCATTTTTGGGATGTTACAACTCTCCCCCCACTTATTATGTTCGTGTCCCCACGAACTACCTCTCGATGACTATCTGGGCATGTATGTCTCCCCCACTTAGACTGCTGTTATTAATTTCATTTATGCTATTATGACGATTTTATCTGACCATAAATCTTGTCATAACATCTACTATGCCTACTTGAAATTACTTATTATGAGTCTGAATTTCAAACTTCTTAAATTTACTGCATGTTGAATGCCTAACTCAAGGTAAGGCATTTCTAGACTACTTCTGATTCGTATATTCTGATTATTATGTTATACTGAATTTCTGGATACAAATTTCTGGTTATAAATTAGATACCGAGACTGGTAAAATTTATGAGTATTCTATTTGTGCATACTTATTTTATTCTTTTTATGGCTAATCATCATTCTGTCTTTCTGAATTTGGTATCATCGACCCTCCCTCATAGTTCTGAGAACTCGTCGAGACATCCTATGATCCCAATAAACCCATGTTATTTGATGTAACTATTATCACGTTGGCCAGACGTCATAATACTTGCATCACATAAACATGCCTTTATTGCCATCATATTCTATCCCGACTCATTAATAAAAACTTCAACCTAGATTCATATTCTGTTATCATGTTAATCTGTTTCTATTAATGCGATGTTATTCATGCATTATGCTACTATTCTTATCTTAGTATGATACCATGCTAATCATAACATACCATGCATGCTAAGTCTGATTCTGACAATCCACACTATTTAACATGATATAACGTTTCTGATATTCTGGTTCTAGTCATGATTCATGCTGATTTATTTGTCTTTTCACTGTCAACATGTACTATACATGATTTCCGAGTCATATACTAGATACTAAGCACTGTCTAATAATGGACTTAACCTCGTGCATTCTAACTCTTTTTAACTTACTGAGCAGATCATATGCCTTAACGGTTTCTGATTTCTTATCTTTACCGGCTATATCGTGAATATCTTATTGATCTAATCCTTTATCAGAGGTATGAAACATGCCACATCATTCATGTTCATCATTCGACTTGTTATTCTGCTAAATCTAAACGCTTCTAAGCATGGTATCATAAGTCATGCTAGTCATAATATTCATACTTTCTTGTGTGCATTCTACTGGGACATGGCGATCTACATATAATGAACTTAACTAAGCATGGCAAGTCTGGGATACTAATAAAAATTAACATAGTTCTAATCAATTCTGAATGAATCATGATAAAACTACATGGTCTATGGTCCATACCGAGCTATGGTTTAAGTCTAAGTACCCTCCTACTGGCGACGGATACTCAGATCCCTCAAACCAAACGCTCTGATACCAACTTGAAACGCCCTGACTCTGAGTAAATTTTTTTTTTCATATATAACGAAAAATCTCGATATTGATCCTGTACTTACTAAACATACTCATGAACTACTAAGTCATTTAAAAGTGGTTAATTTAAGACCTCTAAAAATATTGGAGCGTACAAGCAATATCAAAGTGCAAGGGAAGAGTCGCTCGAATCTAACCGAGCATAAGCGTCCTCTTTTCTTAATGCACTCCTAGTTACCATCTACGAGCTCCAACTTATCTTACAATAACCTGCAAAAACATAGAACTGAGAACGGTAAGTCCTTACGACTTAGTGAGTTAACGGGATGTGAGAAATCTTGCAATTCTGTAACGTGGTTCTATAAATAAATAATTCTATATTAGGTACGACATATAGTCGTCTTGCACCTGTATCATGTGCATATATAATTTATGGCATCTCATACGACTAGACGATACTTCATCGTCTTATCCTGCGTAATAAAGTCCCTAACCGACGAGTACTCGTCTTGGGACGCTAGTCTGACATTGTGCTTGTTTAAATGGCTCATCCACGAAGGACGTAAGTACTAATTAAAGTACGGGTCATCCACTTAGGATGCTTTCGTCATCCACTTAGGACGTCACTGTCATCCACTTAGGACGCTTGGGATAACATGACTACTTAACATGGTTATATGACCAATCATGTCAACATAAGTACATGACATGCTAATATGACCAATCGGGTCAACATGACTACTTGACATGATAGTATGACCATTCAGGTCAACATAACTACTGACGTGATAATATGACCAATCTGGTCAACATGAGTACTTGACATGCTAATATGACCAATCAGGTCAACATGACTACTTGACATGATAGTATGACCATTCAGGTCAACATGACTACTGACATGATAATATGACCACTCAGGTCAACATGAGTACTAACATGATAATATGACCACTCAGGTCAACGTGATTATTGATGCGTTTCTAGGGCACCCTATCCTCTTCTACGATGCTACTTTTGAGCGCCTAACTCATAATAACGATGTTCCTTGTGAACATCATGAACATGATGTGAAGCTCCTTGTGAGCAATCTAAACGTGATAGTAATGCTCATTGTGAGATTTATAAACATGATATGATGCTCCTCATGAACATCCTAAACATGATTTTGATACGCATTGTGGGTGTCCTATACTTGGCTTGCTTTCGGTTAAACCTGAATCATGACATGATAAATAATACTCGGCTATTTCTGAATTTCTAAACATCGCAACTTCCGGCTACATTCCCAAGCTAAACAAACATTCTTACGTCATGTGTAATCTAATAACACAAATCTAAAACAGTTGCTCACCTTTGATCTTGATTATGCTTCCATAAGCCTTCCAATAGAGCCTAATCATATTACAAGCATACTAGGATAATTAGAACTTCATAACTCGTATATCTAACACGTATTGGGTCTAAACCATACAAACATATTCATATGAGGTGCTATTTCATCGTTGAACACTATTTACTAAAAGTCCTATTTATGTAGAATTTCTGCAGTCTGCTGAACTTTACTGTTTTTGACCCACTTAGACCTGGAATCAATACATGGGACCATTTTTGTTGGAAAGTAGACTCTCTTGCCTTTCCGAAAAGGTAAGGCACGCTCCAAACCGAGTTACAGTTATTTTTCTATGATTTTTACAAGTCTGCGCAAATTTTTGCAAACCTTGCTTTCCCGTTTCTTAATATCACTAAAACGACCCAAAACCCATATTAAGTTATTCTAACTTTTATCAAACTTATATCACAACATATTAAACATGTTTGGGTCATTTTTATTCAGGTCTTAAGCCAAATTTACATGCTTAGGCTCCATATTAAGCTCTAGCCAAACACCCCTTAGTTTAACATAAGCATTCATAACTTCTAAGGAGAACATAAATTCTTATAACCTTTTAATCATGATTGAATAACTTGATTCTTGAAAAATTATAATATCACATGATCATTTAAACCATGGTGTCATCATAATTCAAGACTAAGATTACATACAACCTCAAATTAGTACAAATCCCCAATTAGCATAAACCTTTAAATCAACTATTAACATGAATTAGAGCAAGCTTTGTTACTAACCTTGATTGGGATTGTTTCTAACACTATAAGACTTGCAAGACCACATCAAAATTCATCTTAAATCATCTCTGTGATGATTTCTTCATTATGAGGTTTTCTCTTATTTTCCCTCTCTCAGAAAAGGATAATTTTGGACTTATGGGTTAATAAGACATGAGGGTAATTCTGTAATTTTAGTCCCTAAAAGGAAACTTTGCAATTGTGGCAACTTAGGTCCTCAATTTCTTTCCTCTAGTACTTGGGCACATAATACTTTCTAAAACATTAGCATATGATATTTATACTTATAGTTTGACTATCGGGTTTGACTAACCAATCCCGTAACGCTTTCAAACTTATATAGTCGTAGTCAAACTTACGCAATGGCTTTTTAGTAATTAAATAATTTAAACATCATTTTTGGGATGTTACATTCGGGTTGTCGATAACAGACTTCCATTGCTTCGAAACGTATCGAAATCAAATCAAAGATTTCACTGGAATCTTTTTCATGATGTCTGTTTGGATATCCAAAGGAATGTGTTTGTAATCTTTGATTGAGAAACATTGATGTTTTTTTTGTTTATTGAAGTATTGTTGGTTTAAGCTTACATTTTATAAGTTGAAATGTGTTTATAACTTTACTAATTGGTTTAAGCTTACTGTAATTATTTTATGGCTTAGACTTATTTACTTGTACTATAAGTTTATTAGTATGATATGATAAATTTATAAAGCTAATAAATCTTGAGATAAGCCACTAAATTAAAACTTATTAATATAAGTCACAATTTGATTTTATTTATATTTTATAAGTAATAATTTTGTGGTTTATTTTGATAAGCTCATATACGTTTATTTTTTTTAACGGCAAACTTATTAAAAGAGCTTAGCAAGAAACTAAAAGCTCAATCGAGATAAAAAAAAGAGCATAAAAAGGGCCTTTAAGCCATCTAGTCCAAGATAAATTAATTCTATTTCTAGAATTGCACCAAACAAAAGAGTAGTGAACAATAAGATCAAATAATAATGACGCCTTCAACGGGACTTCCGACGAGAAAATGAGCTTATTCCGAAAACTCCATATAACCCACCAAGTGACAAAAAAAGTGGCTTCAATATAATCTTTCAAATCACGCTTCAACTTCAACGAGTCAAACCAATTTTGCCAATCTAGAAACGAAGTAAGCTCTATAACAGGAAGCTCCCACCAAACAAAAATACGAGCTATGATGTCTAAAGCGGTCGAACAAGAGAAGAATAAATGGTCAATGGTTTCCACCCGCTCGCTACAAACCGGACATGTGATAGACGGAATATCCAAACCTCTCAATGACATATTGTGTCTCGAAGGAAGTTTGTTTAATCGAATCCTCCAAGCCAAAATATTCACCAAAATATTCACCTTAATAGGAACTAGCTTGGACCATATAGTATGCGAACTTTACATAGTACATAAACCTTCATCCACATGAATCCGAGCCGACGAAACTGAGAAAATACCGTCGCCGGACAAAGACCAATTCCAAACGTCCGGATCTTCAGAAGGCTCAACCGAATTGACTAGACTCAAAAGCTCCTCCATTTGGTTACATTCAACCCCTCCTCTTGGATTTCTGCGAAAGCTAGACAACACACCAACTTGAAGCTTATCGAGCACAGTAGCATGCTTGTTCATTTCAAGCGCAAACAACCGAGGAAATTTGTCTTTCAAGACTCCACTTTCTAACCATTTCTCCAGCCAGAAAGAGGTTTTATTACCATTCCCAACCTTTTTAGAAACACATGAAAGCAAGTCTATCCCTTTAGATTGAAGTTGCTTCATACTTCGAATACAATCTAGCCAAGGAGAAGAATTCCCGACTTGAATGTTTCTACCGAGATTGCCACAGTTACCATGAATGGCCTTTATAACCAATGCCCACAAAGCATCAGGAACGGTTTTGAATCTCCAAATCCATTTGAAGAGAAGAGAACGATTCATAGCATAAAAACTATACATGCCTAAACCACCAACCGCTTTGCTCGCGATAACTTTATCCCAACTAAACCATGAAAGCTTACGAGAATCGACATCAACTCCTCTAAAAAATTTGCTACGAATAGTTTTAAGACGATTAAGGACTCCAACCGGCACTTTAAATAAAGAAAAATAATAAGTAGGCAACGCACTTAAAACCGACTTAGTAAGTGTATATCGACCACCAATCGAGAGAGACTTGGCCTTCCATTTAGATAGCCTAGTCAAGACTTTGTTAACCACCACATCCCAATTATGAATACGAGCCATATTGTTTCCCACCATCACTCCTAGATATTTGAAAGAGAGTTTAGCACAACCAATAACACTAGCACGAGTACAAACTTCATCATAATTAATACCTCCAACTCCCAAAAGGCTGCACTTGGAAATATTTATACAAAGACCAGAAGCAAGGTAAAAACATTGCAAAATGCAAACAAGATTACGAAAATTTTCCTCCTTCCAAGCCCCAATGAAAACCGTATCATCCGCATAGAACAAATGAGAAATATTAAGACTTTCTTTACCACCAATTTTGATTCCTTTAAAGAATCCAGAATTCATAGCTCGAGTGAAGGAGATATGTAAGGTTTCCATAACCAATAAAAAAGGAACGGGGAAAGGGGATCACCTTGACGCAAACCCTTTTGAAACCGGAATTCTTTTGTAGGGCTCCCATTGACTAACACCGATGCAGTACCGGAAATGAGGCAACCCTTTATCCACATTCTCCATTTACACCCAAAACCAAACTTAAGAAGCTCATATACGTTTGTTATATCAAAATAAAATCATATAAACTCATAATTCTTGAAATAAGCCAATTTCAGCTTATGCTTGCTGTTACGTTTGATGACGTAATTTTTTGATGACGTAATCAACCACCCAAATATCTTTTTTCTCTTTTTTGATGACGTAATTTTTTTCATCGGGATTTCTGAGTTTTATAAAAAGTTAGGAATAGTCAAATGAAATGCAACAATTTTCTAGTATGTGTATTGGTTGATCATCTGTTCAAAACCGAACAATTGCGTAATAAACAAGTCATTCACTATTTTTAGCGGCTTTTGGAATCTGACCATTATTAGTGGTGATCACCGTCTGAAAATTAGAATTAGACCGGACGAAAACAAGGAATCAATGATAGGACCGAAGTTAGTCCATGTCTGGATCGATTCAATCCGGTCCGTCGAACAAACCACTTAAGCTTATACGTGGCTTGTGAGCTTATTGGTTTTGCAAGATCGTGCATATAAAGACAAAATCTGATGAACAACATAAGATAATAATACCACAGGCACTTGGAGTCCGAGTTGCGTTTTTGCGCACTTACAACCAAGCAAATTTTCAAGCATTAGGTGTGTTGACAATGGTACTTATTCTACCATTCTGAGCGTTTCACATAATTACATTTAATTACATTTAACCATCTCATGGTTGTTCTTAGTCTATATTGATTTTTTTTCCTTGTAAGTCTTGACTCTTTCTGTAACGCATTCTAGTATCAAAATACGTTTCACCTATATATGCAATTAAAATGATCACCTAGAGAATAAAAGGTTACATGTAAATGTATACTTCAAACTAGAATATGATTTATACTTTATAGGCACAGTTTTGTTTATCTTGTAGTATCATTTAACACTTTTTACCTCAATGGCTCAGTTGGACTTGGACCCCCTTTTGAAGCTAAATTAGTGTCCAGGCACAAACCAACTTTTGTAGATCCATGAAAGTAATGGGCCTGGTTCTCTAACTAAAAACCAGTTTTGTAAACTTCTATATCTGAAAAATACCGATGTTAACTTTTTCTGTGCACTTTTGTTACAGCGTTGGACGCAAAAATTGATCATCAGGTTTGCATTTTTTTAAAGGGTATTTGGGTGTATATGTCATCGTTTGTTTGGTCACCTTTTGTTGCATAATATATTCATCGTCTTATTATCACAGACTATATATATATAGTTTTTGGTCACCTTTAATTAGATGGTACAAGTAGTTTTCTTAAACATACTAGTTACTTGGTCACACTAACAAGTAACTATCCTCATTGTTCAACAACTTTATGAAAACCAGAAGTATGATACATGTGTTTAACAACAAACACACTAAACATTAGTTCACAACCTTTGAAATGCTCCCCGGTAGATTTGGGAAAACCAACAAGGTGAACATATAGGTGAGTAGGTCTCGCCTTCCTTCCGACTATGCTTAAACCTAGCCAAATTAATCAATATATACAACAATTATATGTAATATTTCAAATACAATAGTGCGGCGATGTATAGATTTTCTACCTTTCATAAGTACTAGCGTGCCAATTACACGAGTGCACTACACAAAATACCCATAAAGTAACTCGATAATGAATAATAGGCCAGTCCGAATAAAACAACATTAAACATTTTGTATTGAACTTCCGCTTCTATACGAGACCAAAAAGAACAATATGACATCAAAATATGAAAAACAAAACAAGTATTAATTTAAAGAACAATTATTTGATCGGTTGATTTAAAACATACTATGTAAAAAACGTAACAGCAAGTATTAAAATTCTAATGACGCAATTATGAAATGTTTCCTAATAGATCCCATGAAAGATACTTTGAACCATGCTCTTGTATTAACTAATCAATTAATGCCACCATAATCTGTTAATCAATTTCCAAATTGATTTGATAAATCTTTCAATATCTTTCCTTTCTTTCATGTTACTTATACAAGATTTCACACCATACAATTAAAATCAAGAAAACCTGAAAATGGATTAACTTCAAAAATTAAACCGTTAATGTGGTGTGGTCAAATTGCCGCGTAATTCTCACAAATTCAAAAGTTAGACGCAGTTTTGTAGATACTTTCGCGTAGCAGATATCATGCCGAACTTTCAAAATGGTAAAGAGTAAACCTGCAAATTAACCAACCAATGTGATCGACTTTTGCAATTAACTCTAAATATATTTCTACGTATATTTTGTACTAAGAACATAAAATTTCTCGGAAATTCACTTTACCCAATCTTTTATCTTTTTTATAAAGGTTCTCTTTAATACCGCAGGTTGGTACAATTGGTTAAGGCATTAGGCCCTTTAACCAAAGGTCTCAGGTTCGAACATTAGGAATAGAAAAAATTTCAATTAGGAAGGATACTACCCATCGAGGTACCGAGCAAACTCCTGCGGGAGATTAGTCCACTCGTCTTAATGGCGGTGTTAACTCTTCGTCGTAGAACAAAAAAAATAAAGGTTCTCTTTAGTAAATTTTATCTTTGTTAAAAAAAAGTAAATTTTATCTTAATCTCTCTTATCATCACAATCAACTTTGTATATATTTTTAGCGATTTGATTTATATATTACGTGTTAATACAACTATTGATTCGAAAAAATCAGACACCAAATTTCATTAGGATCTTTCCATAATCATATAAATGCAATATTATCTCTTGCACAAAATAAAATCTTGCTTACAAATATAAAAAAATTAATGTAGTAGTAATATTTAAGCGCGGAAAATTATATGGACCATGTTTTTAATAAATATCCATAACAATCACGCGCTCTTTTGTTTCCAAATTTTCAATAATTAAAAAAAGAATATTTCCATATATAAATTACATATTTACATCTTATATAAACCGACATCCCATAACATCTCCTCCTTAATTCGACAAACTTGTCTTCGAGAAAACAAGAAAAAGAAAACTCTATCATGGATCAAGAACTCGATCATCATCGATCCAAACGATTAAAGATTACAAATCCATCATTCGATTTTATCAGAGGTCATACCATCGGTCATGGAAGCTTCGCAAAGGTTAGTCTAGCAAAACCTGTTACCAAGAATTCGTTTTCACCATCATTAGTAGCGGTTAAGTCATGTGGGGTGTCACATATGGCTTCTTTAGTCCAAGAGCGTGTGGTTTATGAAGAGCTTCAAGGTTGTCCAGAGATTGTTAAGTGTTATGGTGATAGTCACACGGTCGAAAAAGGCGAAAAGCTGTATAATGTTGTGTTAGAGTATGCCTGTGGTGGATCTTTGGCTGATAGAGTCAAGAATGAAAAGATGTTGGAATGTGATGTGAGAAAGTATGTTTGTTCGATATTAAAAGGGGTTAAGTTTATTCATAATAAAGGGTATGTGCATTGTGATATTAAGTTACAGAATGTCTTGTTATTTGATTCGGGTGATGTCAAGATTGCCGATTTCGGGCTAGCGAAAAGAATGGGAGAAAAGGCAAAGATCGAGTACGAGGTACGAGGTACGCCGTTATATTTGGCTCCTGAGACAGTTGTAGGAGGTGAACAAGAACCTGCGTCCGACATATGGGCAGTTGGGTGTTTGGTTTCTGAGATGGTGTCTGGAATGCCAGCGTGGACATGTGCTGACGTCAGCAGTCTTTTGATGAAGATTGGAGTGGGCGCGGAAATCCCGGAAATTCCCGGGAGTTTATCGGACGCGGGAAAAGATTTTTTAGGAAAGTGTTTTGTGAAAGATCCTAGTAAAAGATGGACGGCTGAGATGCTTTTAAATCATCCGTTTGTTAAAGGTGAGGATTGTGCCACGTCAGTGTCTCCGAGGGACCCATTTGATTTTCCTGATTGGGAAGTGGAGCAGTCTGTCCCGGTGAGTCCGGAATCAGATGGTTGGATTGCAAGAGTGACACGAGTCTCACCACAAGATAGATTGCGGTGGTTGGTGACAACGGCCGTGGAAAGACCAAGGTGGCTCGATGAAAGCGGTTGGATTGCAGTTAGATGAGGATAAGGATAGAGATTTTAGTTTAGAAAATTGGGATTGGGGAATTTTGTATTTTGGGTATCATACTTTTGATCAAGTTGTAAATACTGGGATGTAGATAGTAATGATTTTGATGGTTCTATTTCTATGACATCATGAAATTTGTGTGGAAATTTGGATGTTCTTACATCATATCATAGTCTAGTTTGCTTAAACATTACTAATGTTAACTAATTATATGTTCCATAAAACAGTTAAACATGAAGCTTTGCAACAGAAATATGAGATTTACATGTCATACTGATGTATCTAGTATGATTGATAATGGATAGAATATGGTGATGGAAAGGAAAAGATAGTACAGTATATATTTTTAGATGATTAAAGTTATTTAATTGTCTGGCGAAGATAATGGAAATATTCTTTCTGAACCAATAATTTTTTTTTTAATTTGAGTTCGATGTGAAAACTGAAAAGTGAGAGATGTAACTTGGGTTTGAAGCAAAGATAAGTTATTCCATGTCTATTTAATAATTGTCGGTTATTAAGTTTTAATTTATTAAATCTATCCTAAATTAATTAAATAGTTTTTATCATAATTGTTAAACTTAAAATCATATTTGTGCAACCGTAACACTTTCGGCCGTTTAAATTTTAGGAAAATTATGAAATAAGTCCATTGCCTATCATGCTCTTCTCACAAAACACTTTAAATTTTCTCTTTCTAGAAATGACTTATTTTTTCGGGCAACAGGTCAACTGGGTGCAGAATGCGCTAAATGTCCTCTGTTACCATATATCTTAGCGCAATCTGTCAGAATTGTCATATTCTGTGGACACTTGTCAAAATCTGAACGGTTGTTGCCCTATATTCTTTGTTGATACTTTGTTGCCCTAGACCGTATCAAGAAAAACATGTTTTTTGGGCTCAATCAAAAATTGCTCAAACTTAAAGGACCTTTTTCATAATTTTCCCTTAGATTTTAGCCTTCAAAACTCATATTTTAAGTCTGACTTTGTCACAAATTACTTTCAAGAGTTCCGCCTCTTTTCTTTCCTCATTTTTGTTAAACTTAGATTTCTTTCATGCCATATAGAGTACACAGCAGCAACAGTTATCCATGTGTTGAGAATGCTCCAAATGTTAGCCATACTATCCATTAGTTTCTAATACACTTGAAACTCATAATCTTAACCTCATCCTTATGTAATTCATTATTGTCATTCCTTTTGTTATTAATAGCACATATAGAGTGTAAAGATCTCACCACGACTTAAGTATTACTTTTTTGATATTTTAGATGACATGATTTATTGAATTAATAAAAAAAAAACTGTTTAAATTAGAAAAATCACTCAGTATCACAACAAAATGAATCGATCTATAAGAATGGATTATAAAAATAGTAGCAATATAACAACATAATATATTTATATTTTATATGATGTGATAATTCCTCTATTTAAATGAGTATAAAATCATTAAGTTCATATATCGGTCTTTATTTCCAATTTTTTCCGATGTGGGATACGCTTATCACCCAACAAAATACGGAGTAGATAACAGAAGTTCATCCAATGCTTTGTAATATTGCGAAATAAATCTATCATTGAACATGTATATTGCAAAATAGTCGTTGTATAGTAGTTTATAGTTCTTGTTATATACGGGTTTATAATTCTCGTTATATACCGGCTCTTCAAGTGAACCTGCACATGTTTAACTTCAACCCTTACCCATTTATCTGGTGTCGTACGTGTATGTTATATACTCGTGAATGTCTGAGTGTAGTTCTCGAAATGCTGCTTCAAGGGATAACCATATGTGGCAGTTAATGTATACATGTTTTACAGCACTTCTAACAAATCCGGGTCTTTATTCTGAGACAACGTCCATGGTGGGGGTGGACGGAAGCTCATTTTGTACGGGTCAAATCTCCCTATCGGGCTTTCTATATTAGTTTGAATTTTAAAGTTGGAACATTTGGTTGGATTCGGATAATGTTATCACAAATAACACATACAAGGATAGAAGAAATTGCTAGACTTAAGTGATTTCAGAACATATCGGCATAAACCGTTATACGCTCTTACTACATAATTCTTAATGAAGAGTTTTAGAACTTGCTACATTGGTCGGAAAATCTCAATTCGTTATCGTTGGACCACCCCCTCGTTATGTTAACAAATTTAATCACACTGATTCCATACAAATGAACATACTTAATGAGAAGGTTGAATATTAAACACGACCAATAGAAGGTTCAATACTATCAAAACATAAGTTGACAACTGGTGTATACTCCAAGGGTAAGAAAGGTAACATTTCATATACTTATATAAATGTTTGGTATGTTTGAGTTTATTTTTGCAGGTTGTGTAAAGTTGAAGGGTAATATACGACAAGTTGAGGAAAGATGGAGTCAGCCCTAGTCAAGCTCTATATATTCATCTCATTCTCCTTAGTTGTATCGCCATTCTGTTTTACGTCTCTCTCATATTGTTCAGTCGCCATTGTTGATACTTTGTGTATTCTTGTTCTAGTTTGTTGTGAATATTGATCTTGTTGTTAAGATCATTAATTCACCTGTTTGATTCTTATTTCTTTCATTTGTAAGTTCTGATCACAAAGCTAGATATCACATTTGAAGTGATAGCCTAACGCAGTTAATAAAATAAAAGGGGAGGTTGGTTGAATTACTTTTGATCTTGATTTAGTTTTTTTATAAAAATCGAATATGGTATCAGAGCCTATGGTTCTTGGTTCTTGATACTTGTTTTCTAAACTGGGTTTCAATTAGCTTCTTGCTAATTGAATTTTTTTTGTGTTTTCCAAAATTTAGGGTTTCATAATTTTTGGAGGTTTTCTAATTTCTGGTGTTCCTTGGGGTTTAATTGGGTTCTTGTGTGATTAATTGAGTTTAATTACACTCCTGGTAAGTTTAATTGAAGAAACCCTAAAATCTGATATTAGGGTTTGTCTTCAATTTTTGGGTATTTTTTTATTGTTGGTTATTATGTTATAACTAACGTTTCAGGTTGGTTTTCCGTTGTGCTTTGTCTGTTTTTAGTGAGATCTTCTTGATATTATTGGATCTTGGCTTATTGGTAGCTTGTTGCTGCGCGTGCATTGTAACACCTCTCTTGCTCTCTCTTTTAGGTTGTTTAGGTGTTTAGTGGGAGTTCTAGGTTTCGAAGGGATTAGTTAGTGATTGAAGATTTGATTCAGTTTTCGTGTGTGATTCTTGGTAGTTGTGTGTAAAGGAGATGCAAGGGGTTCTTTGTCTTTTTGAGTTTTATAGCTTTCTTGGTGTGTCATCATGTCTGGTGACAAGAAGGGTGATAAGGGTGACAAGGGGGTGAGTGATACTGATACTGATGATAATACTGAAACTGTTATTCATATTAATGACCCTCTTTACTTGCACCCTACTGATACTAATGGGCAACCCATTGTGATTGTTAAACTTACTGGCCCAGAAAATTACAAAGTTTGGGTTGCTGCTTGTAAACTTGCTTTACACACTAAAAACAAACTGGGTTTTATTGATGGTACTTGTGAAAAAGATAAAGATGATGAGGTTCTTTCAAAACAATTGGATAGATGTAATGTTGTTGTGTTATCTTGGATTCTTGGTATTTCTTTTGAGTTATATCAAGGACAAATTTTTTCAAAGATGCTAAAGATGTCTGGGATGAGTTTAAGGAAACATATGATGAAATTGATGGGTCTGTGATCTATAACTTGCATTACAAAATTTGTTCTCTTACTCAATCTGGAGCTTCATTATCTGAGTATTACCATATTTACACAGTCTATGGAGGCGGTTTGACTCCCTTGTCAATCTTCCTTCTTGTAGTTGTGATAGTGCTCCTCAATTGAAGGGCCATAATGTTCTTATGAGGCTTATGCAGTTCCTTATGGGTCTTGATGACACTTTCAGTGTTGTTAGGAGCCAGTTGTTAACTGTTGATCCTTTACCTGATGTTAAGTCTTCTTTTGCTACTTTGTCTAGGGTTGAGTCTCATAAAAATAACTTGATTCATAATGGTAATGTTAAGAGCACTGCTTCTGCTTTTGTTTTTAGACCAAATACTTGGTTTGGCTATAGAAATAACCAGAACATGGGTTCTAACAGGAATAATAATAACAAGAACTTTGTTTGTAAGCATTGTAATATGAATGGACATACTATTGACAGATGTTTTGAGCTAAATGGATATCCTCTAGGTTTCAAGAAAAGAAACTCTGGAGGATCTAATATGTCTAATGGTTCTAATAATGCTTCTAGCTCTTATGGTATTAATGTTGATCAGGGAACATGTAACTCTCTTCCCTTTACTACTGATAAGATTAATAGACTTATGGCTTTGATAGAATCTAAGCCTGATACTGGTGATGTGCAGTCTTGTGCTGCAGGTATTGTTTTTGGTTCTAATTGTGAGATCTCGTATTTTCCTGGTAATTATTTTACTCGTATTCATTATTTTAATCATTGTTGGTACTTATTCGAAATTATAAAATTATTTTTATTTTATAATTCCATATTTATTTAAATCAAATATTTTTATTTAAAAATCACCCACGTGCATTTTTACAAACGTTTACTTGAATAAACGAAACGAGAACCGAGGGCTAAATCTTTCGACTTAAAGATATTTATCTTTACATTTTATTAAGTCTAGACTGATAACGGGCACATTAATAAATTCTTATATTTCATATTTTTACTGTCGATTGTTTCAATGTTTGACGTTTCGATGTTTTATTTTAATGTCGTGATAAGTCGAGTCGGGAGTCAATATTATCTTATTTTGGGTGCGTTTTAACTTTTGAGAAGTATTTTTATGAAACCCGAGCCCCGTAAATATTTGTAAATTGACTAATAGTCATTTCCCACTTTTTAACAAAGTATTTATTTTGTGGTCCTAAAGTTTCAAAAATTGACACAATGGTCCCTCCACTCAACCAACATATAAAAGCTTAATTATTTCACTTCCACTAACACATACAAATTTTAAATAAAAAAAATCCACCACCCCTTTCTCCTCCCTTCTTTGCCGTGACACCCCAAACCCCAAAACACCCTTGATTCTTCAAAAATTAACTTGATCAATCCAAAACTAATTAAAGACCACATCCCATTTTTGAAAGGTGATTCTAATGGTACAAGAATTTTGTACATGCAACCACTTTTGAAGTTTTGGTGAATTCTTGGTGGGGATGATGTTTGATCATTGTTTTTAGCATGATCATGGCTAAATTTTATGTTTTTGATGTTGAAAAGTCTAAGTTCTTGATTTTTTTATCTTTTGATCTTGATGCATGCAAAGGTTTAGGATGTTTAAGGGTAGATGTTTAAGGGTAATATTAGGATGATTTTATGAGTGGGAAAATGTTTAGATTTTGTTGAAAAAGTCATTTGATATGATTTTTAAAGTGTCAATTTTAGGCAGAAAGTTGAGGAAGGTTTTGGGTAACTTAATCTTGTTTTATTGTTAAACAAATGAGATAGGATTGTAGATATTTTTCTTAGCATCGATTCGAAATAAATTAGAGCTTCCAACTCCAAACGAGTTAGAAATGGCGTTAGTTTGATTATTCGTGTACCGGGAGACGAGTATCGACACAATCTAAAAATTGTTGTCGATATTTGGATCGAATCTCGAGGACTCTAAATTGAAGTTTTGAAATGTTTAACCTACTGATAATGAGGTGTTTACCTTGGAGTTTGAGTTTACTTTAAAATCCAAGTGTCGGTTTTGTAAACGGAGTCGTTTAAATAAGTTAAAACGGTTGTAGGAAAAATTAACGTAAATCTGTCCGGATTTTGTAACCCTAAGATGTGTCGGGCAGTGAGTCTTAGAAGTAAAAATTTTGATGAGCTTTTTATATGTCTTTCTATAGATGTTAAGTGAGCTTCTCAGTTAGTACCATAAACATTTGACGCGTCTAAGTAGGGTAAATCAGCCCGCACATTTGATATGTGACGACAGTTTTTATCGAGAGCATTGTCTAATAAAAGTATACATTTAGAAGAAGTCTAGAAGTAACCCTTGCATTGGTTCTTCTCATGTGTCACAATTTGATTATGTATTCATTTAATTGAAGTGTTTTTATAAACATTTACTTCGTGTCTTCTAAACTTTCGCGTCCCGTTATCGTAGGTCTCGGATGACTTAAGATTGCTTGATTTTCTGTTGTTTCTACTGAGCCCTCCTGTTTCGTGTTGACTCCACTGTATAGCTAAGGTGAGTTCATAGCCCCTCTAGCTACTTGTTCATTGTTTCAAAACACGGGGTGAGATTAACATGTTGGAACACAATCTTTTAAACTGTATGTTGTCCAGAACTGTATGCTGCCAGATGAAATCATTGATATTATTGCTTTTAGTCTCTAGCCTTAAGTTTCCTCTCCTGATCATGAACCGTTAATTATCCGGTGTGCATTGCGCGAAGCGCGAATGTCGTGGGTGGATCCATCGGGATTGACTATCCCCGTCCCGATTACTTTGACGCACTTACATTTTTTTATACTAGAGTATTAGGCTGGATACTCATTAGAGGAACTTACACTGAGTTAAGCTTCGGTTCATGAACTAAGTAGCAATAATATATCATGACTATGGAGAATGTACATAGTCATCCCCCCAGTACTTGTTTTTACAAAGTATATTGTGTTCCATTACTTAGCTTTCTAAACCTATGAATATCACTCAACTTTTTGTTGACGGGTTTTACATGTTTTAATCTCAGGTAATACCGCTTAATGGGCTTGGACGAGGTACCGCAGGATGTTGGAAGCTTGGAAAGATCTGTGTTGTGACATGCTTGCTTTGTTATAAATGACGTTGTTAAAGTCTTCCGCTGATCTTTTGTTATCTAAAACTTTAAGCTATGATGTTATGGTACTTTGTTATGTTTCAAAACTTATGGTACCGAAGTTTCTAAACTCTGACAAATTGTGATGTAATATATATGGCTTTTATCGCGTCATTTTTGTGTCATTTATAACTCATTGTTACTTGTACCTTGACGTGTGATCCCCTCGTTGTCTAACTGTACCATGTCAGATTTTGGGGGTCTCACAGATTGGTATCAGAGCGATGGTTATAGAGAACTGAGTCATTTTCAAAACTTGTTCTATAACTAAATATCAGGATATTTCATGCTTTACAAGTGTCAAACACAGATTCTGCCAATGTTGTTCAATATCTGCGCAGGTAACTCTCTAATCCTTATTGTTTACCTTGATTATTGTTATAATATTTCATACCTTGATTTTTTTTTTGAAATATTACATTGGTTTCATTGTGATACGTATTACCTCCTTCTAAACCCCTCTAGCTTAATATTATATATATATTCCACTCCTTAGTGTTGCATTCCTTGTTGACAATCAGTTATGCATATCTAAAATCTCTTCTTATTCTATTTTCTCCATTTCATGAATCTTGAGATAGCATACTTATACAAGTTCACACTGAATTTTGTATTGTGTTGTTGACAGAAACATGCCGCCTACTAGAATTCGTAGAGCTGATGGACCCAGGAGATCCCGTCGGGCTACTATGGGTAGAGTTATTGCAAAAAGGGTAAAGAAAGCTGTTGCTGATTACGAAAAGATCCGAGAGACTCAAACTAAAGCTGAAGGTTCTTCAAGCACAAAAGGATGTTCACACAAGACCTTCATGTCTGGAAAACCCCACTCCTTCAAAGGGACCGACGGTGTCGTTGGTTTGACACGATGGTTTGAAAAGATGGAGCAACTATTTGGAACTTGCAAGTGTGCTGAAGAGGATAAGGTAATTTATGCTGCTAGTACTTTGGAAGGTATAACACTTACCTGGTGGAATGGAAATATTAAAACCTTAGGTCTTGATAATGCAAACCAAATCCCTTGGAGCGAGTTCAAAACAATGATGACTACTGAGTACTGCCCTGAGACTGAGATAGCTCGGATGGAACACGAGCTATGGAACTTACAAATGAAGAATGATGATATTGAAGCCTACACTAATAGGTTTCATGAGTTGGCCTTAATGTGTCCTGAACTGGTTCCAGATGAGAAGAAGAAAATAAAAAGGTATGTCAAGGGCTTTCCTGAAAGGATTAAAGGACACATTACTTCATCAAAACCCTCTTCCCTACATGAAGCAGTGAACATGGCTCGTGAATTGGTCGAGCAGTCTGTGGAAGGTAAAGCTGATAAGTTAAATGCTGACAACAAACGAAAGTGGGAGGAGAATAAAGGAAACAATCAAGGGAACAATCAAGGAAACAATCAGGGCAATAACCGTAACAACAACTGAAGCAACAATAGAAACTCCAACAAGAACAATAACCGACAAGCCAACAAGAGACAAGAGACGACAACCATGTACGCAGTCGCTCCTGCTGCTACTGCTGTTCCTGCTACTCCAGCTACTCCTGTTACTCTTGCTACTCCTATTGCTTCTGCTACTCATGCTGGCAGACGAAGTTATACTGGTAACCAACCTAAGTGTGATCGATGTAATTGGCATCACCCTGTCGGTGTCTGTCCTACTAGATGTACAATTTGTAATAGGTTTGGCCATAAGGAAGGAAACTGCAACCCGGTGTGCTATAACTGTGGTGAAAAAGGTCATATCCAGTATAAGTGTCCAAAGACTAAGGATCCGCAGAACGATGGAGCTCGAGGTAGAGTATATCATGTGGGAAATAACGCTCAGCAGAATCCTCAGGTGGTCGCGGGTACGTATATTCTTAACGATCATTATGTTAGTGTTTTATTCGATTCCGGTGCTGAGAAGAGTTTCGTGTCTTCTGCTTTCACTCCTTTCATTGATATTACTCCTTCTGCTTTAGACACTAGTTATGAAGTAGAATTAGCAGACGGTAAGATTGTTAGTACCAATACAGTCTTGCGTGGCTGTACCTTTGATTTGCTTGGTCATTTGTTTTTAATCGACCTTTTACCGACGCGTCTCGGCAGTTTTGATGTTATTGTTGGTATGGATTGGTTAACGTCTCATCGTGCTGTCATTGTTTGTTCTGAGCGAATCTTGCGTATTCCTCTTTCTTCGGGTAAAATCTTAGAACTTCGCGGAGAGAAGCCGGATGACAATCCGAATTCTCTTCTTTCTATCAAGGCTGATCAGAAAAAGCTTGATGACATTCGTATCGTTTGTGAATTTCCTAGAGTTTTCCCAGACGACTTGCCGGGATTACCTCCTGTGCGTGAAGTTGAATTTCGTATCGATCTTATTCCGGGTGCATTGCCTATTGCCAAATCGCCTTATACTTTAGCCCCGTTTGAGATGAATGAATTATCGAATCATCTTAAGGAATTACAAGAGAAAGGTTTCATCAGACAAAGTCATTCGCCGTGGGGAGCGCCTGTGCTCTTTGTTAAGAAAAAGGATGGTGCAATGAGAATGTGTATAGACTACAGGGAATTGAATAAGATGACAATCAAGAATCGTGACCGTCTCCCTCGTATAGACGACTTATTTGACCAATTGCAAGGTACGTGCTGTTTTTCCAAGATAGATATTCGTTCAGGTTATCATCAGTTAAGAGTGCATGAAAGTGACATCTCCAAAACCGCATTTAGAACCCGTTATGGACATTTTGAATTTACCGTTATGCCATTCGGTCTTACCAATGCTCCTGCCGTTTTTATGGATCTAATGAACCGTGTCTGCAAACCCTACCTTGATAAGTTTGTCATAGTCTTTATTGACGACATCCTCATTTACTTGAAATCAGAAAAAGATCATGAAGATCATCTTAGAACCATCTTAAGTCTTTTGGAAAAAGAAAAGTTGTATGCCAAATTCTCTAAGTGTGAATTTTGGTTAAAAGAGGTTCAGTTTTTAGGACACGTGGTAAATCAGGATGGTATACACGTGGATCCTAGTAAAGTTGAAGCAGTTAAGAAATGGAAATCTCCTAAATCGCCTACTCAGGTCCGTTCATTTCTCGGATTTGTCGGATATTATCGCAGATTCATTGAAAACTTCTCCAAAATTGCTAAGCCTTTAACCCTACTTACACAAAAGAACAAGGATACATTTGGAATGAAGAGCAAGAGCAAGCCTTTTGCTTATTAAAGGAAAAATTGTATAATGCCCCAGTGTTAACACTTCCTGACGGACCGGACGATTTTGTTGTTTATTGTGATGCATCCCATCAAGGTTACGGTTGTGTCTTAATGTAGCGAGGAAAAGTGATTGCTTATGCCTCCAGACAACTTAAAACCCATGAACAGAACTATACTACTCACGATTTGGAGTTAGGTGCAGTAGTATTCGCCTTGAAAATATGGAGACATTATCTTTATGGGACGAAAAGTGTGATATACACTGATCATAAAAGTCTCTAGTATATCTTTAACCAAAAGGACTTGAACATGCGACAAAGACCTTGGTTAGAACTTCTTAGCGACTATGAATGTGAAATTAAGTATCACCCAGGAAAGGCTAATGTTGTAGCTGATGCCCTAAGTCGAAAGGAAAGACTTAAACCTAGGAGAGTGCGTGCTATGAGCATAACCATTCAATCTAGCCTCAAGGCTAAGATTTTAGAAGCACAGCAAGAAGCTGCAAAGGACTTTAAGGCTCCAGCAGAATTGCTGCGAGGATTAGATGCTCAGTTTGAAAGGAAAGAAGGTGGAACAATTTACTTTGGTGGACGATTATGGATTCCATTAGTTGGAGGATTAAGAAAGGTAATAATGGACGAAGCTCACGCTTCAAGATATTCGATTCACCCTGGTGCAGACAAGATGTATTACGATTTAAGGGATATTTACTGGTGGCCAGGTATGAAAAAGGACATAGCAAAATACGTTAACAAGTGTCTGACTTATTTAAAGATTAAAGCAGTACATCAGAAACCCTCAGGTCTTTTACAACAACCAGAAGTACCAAAATGGAAATGGGAAAAGATTACAATGGACTTAGTCACAAAGATTCCTAGAAGCAGTGGTGGTTTTGATACAATTTGGGTAATTGTTGATAGATTAATCAAATTTGCTCACTTCCTTCCTATCCGTGAGGATTATAAAACTGATAGATTGGCTCGAATCTACATCAATGAGATTGTTGCAAAGCACGGAGTACCAATATCGATTATTTCTGATAGGGATGGTCGTTTTGCCTCTCAATTCTGGAAATCACTTCAAAAGGCGTTGGGTACGCAAGTATTAATGAGTACAACATATCACCCAGAAACGGATGGACAAAGTGAACGCACTATTCAGACTCTGGAAGACATGCTGCGAGCATGTGTTATGGATTTTGGTGGTAGCTGGGACACTCATATACCTTTGGTCGAATTTTCCTATAACAATAGTTATCATAAAAGTGTCAAGTGTTCACCATTCGAGGCTTTGTACGGACGCAAGTGTAGATCGCTAGTGATATGGAACGAAGTAGGTGAAAGTCAACTGATAGGGCCTGAATTAGTTCTAGAAACTACAGACAAGATTGTACAGATTAGGGAAAGACTGAAAACTGCTAGAAGTCGCCAGAAGAGTTACGCAGACAAAAGACGCAGACCTCTTGAGTTTCAAGTCGGAGACCGTGTGCTGTTACGGGTATCTACATGGAAGGGTATTGTGAGGTTTGGTAAAAGAGGAAAACTTGCGCCACGTTTTGTAGGACCATTTGAGATCGTCGAGTGTATTGGTTCAGTAGCTTATCGACTGAAGTTACCCCAGGAGTTAAGTTGTGTTCATGACGTATTCCACGTTTCCAATCTTAAAAATGTTTAGCCGAATCAGATGTTCAGATACCGTTAGAAGAAATAAGGGTGGACGAGAAAATGTACTTCATTGAAGAACCAATAGAGATCGTGGATCGCCAAGTCAAGAAGCTGAAACGTAGTTGGATTCCTATCGTTAAAGTTCGTTGGGATTCACGTCGGGGTGCTGAGTTCACTTGGGAAAGCGAAGAGCAGTTCAAGACTAAGTATCCCCATCTGTTCTCGTCTTCTTCTTCCATCTCCAATTAAACTCTGAGGGACCAGAGTTCCTTTAGGGGGAAGACTGTGAGATCTCGTATTTTCCTGATAATTATTTAACTCGTATTCATTATTTTAATCATTGTTGGTACTTATTCGAAATTATAAAATTATTTTTATTTTATAATTCCATATTTATTTAAATCAAATATTTTGATTTAAAAAACACCCACGTGCATTTTTACAAACGTTTACTTGAATCAACGGAACGAGAACCGAGGGCTAAATCTTTCGACTTAAAGATATTTATCTTTACATTTTATTAAGTCTAGACTGATAACGGGCACAGTAGTAAATTCTTATATTTCATATTTTACTATCGATTGTTTCAATGTTCGACGTTTTCGATATTTTCTTTTAATGTCGTGATAAGTTGAGTCGGGAGTCAATATTATCTTATTTTGGGTGCGTTTTAACTTTTGAGAAGTATTTTTATGAAACCCGAGCCCCGTAAATATTTGTAAATTGACTAATAGTCATTTCTCATTTTTTGACAAAGTATTTATTTTGTGGTCCTAAAGTTTCAAAAATTGACACAATGGTCCCTCCACTCAACCAACATATAAAAGCTTAATTATTTCACTTCCACAAACACATACAAATTTTAAATAAAAAAATCCACCACCCCTTTCTCCTCCCTTCTTTGCCGTGACACCCCAAACCCCAAAACACCCTTGATTCTTCAAAAATTAACTTGATCAATACAAAACTAATTAAAGACCACATCCTATTTTTGAAAGGTGATTCTAATGGTACAAGAATTTTGTATATGCAACCACTTTTGAAGTTTTGGTGAATTCTTGGTGGGGATGATGTTTGATCATTGTTTTTAGCATGATTATGGCTAAATTTTGTGTTTTTGATGTTGAAAAGTCTAAGTTCTTGATTTTTTTTTATCTTTTGATCTTGATGCATGCAAGGTTTTAAGATGTTTAAGGGTAATATTAGGATGATTTTATGAGTGGAAAAATGTTTAGATTTTGTTGAAAAAGTCATTTGATATGATTTTCAAAGTGTCAATTTTAGGCAGAAAGTTGAGGAAGGTTTTGGGTAACTTAATCTTATTTTATTGTTAAACAAATAAGATAGGATTGTAGATATTTTTCTTAGCTTCGATTCGATATAAATTAGAGCTTCCAACTCCAAACGAGTTGGAAATGGCGTTAGTTTGATTATTTGTGTACCGGGAGACGAGTATCGACACAATCTAAAAATTGTTGTCGATATTTGGATTGAATCTCGTGGACTCTAAATTGAAGTTTTGAAATGTTTAACCTACTGATAATGAGGTGTTTACCTTGGAGGTTGAGTTTACTTTAAAATCCGAGTGTCGGTTTTGTAAACGGAGTCGTTTAAATAAGTTAAAACAGTTGTAGGAAAAATTAACGTAAATCTGTCCGGATTTTGTAACCCGAAGATGTGTCGGGCAGTGAGTCTTAGAAGTAAAAACTTTTGATGAGCTTTTTATATGTCTTTCTATAGATGTTAAGTGAGCTTCTCAGTTAGTACCATAAACATTTGACGCGTCTATGTGGGGTAAATCAGCCCGCACATTTGGTATGTGCCGACAGTTTTTATCGAGAGCATTGTCTAATAAAAGTATACATTTAGAAGAAGTCTAGAAGTAACCCTTGCATTGTTTCTTCTCATGTGTCACAATTTGATTATGTATTCATTTAATTGAATTGTTTTTATAAACATTTACTTCGTGTCTTCTAAACTTTCGCGTCCCGTTATCGTAGGTCTCGGATGACTTAAGATTGCTTGATTTTCTGTTGTTTCTACTGAGCCCTCCTGTTTCGTGTTGATTCCACTGTATAGCCAAGGTGAGTTCATAGCCCCTCTAGCTACTTGTTCATTGTTTCAAAACACGGGGTGAGATCAACATGTTGGAACACAATATTTTAAACTGTATGCTGTCCAGAACTGTATGCTGCCAAATGAATTCATTGATATTATTGCTTTTAGTCTCTAGCCTTAAGTTTCCTCTCCTGATCATGAAACGTTAATTATCCGGTGTGCATTGTGCGAAGCGCGAATGTCGTGGGTGGATCCATCTGGATTGACTATCGCCGTCCCGATTACTTTGACGCACTTACATTTGTTTATACTAGAGTATTAGGCTGGATGCTCATTAGAGGAACTTACACTGAGTTAAGCTTTGGTTCATGAACTAAGTAGCGATAATATATCATGACTATGGAGAATGTACATAGTCATCCCCCCCAGTACTTGTTTTTACAAAGTATATTGTGTTCCATTACTTAGCTTTCTAAACCTATGAATATCACTCAACTTTTTGTTGACGGGTTTTACATGTTTTAATCTCAGGTAATACCGCTTAATGGGCTTGGACGAGGTACCGCAGGATGTTGGCAGCTTGGAAAAATCTGTGTTGTGACATGCTTGCTTTGTTATAAATGACGTTGTTAAAGTCTTCCGCTGATCTTTTGTTATCTAAAACTTTAAGCTATGATGTTATGGTACTTTGTTATGTTTCAAAACTTATGGTACCGAAGTTTCTAAACTCTGATAAATTGTGATGTAATATATATGGCTTTTATCGCGTCATTTTTGTGTCATTTATAACTCATTGTTACTTGTACCTTGACGTGTGATCCCCTCGTTGTCTAACTGTACCATGTCAGATTTTGGGGGTCTCACACTAATCATGTTATTAGTTTTTGTTACTTGTAGATTATTTAACTATAACACCAATATAAGTACTTATAGTACTTATATTGGTTGGATCTTTGATTCTGGAGCATCCCAACATATGACTTTTTCTACTGAACATTTATATGATGTAATTGATGTTATCTGTTTCTCATCCTAATGGAACTGTTGAGCATGTTAAACATGTGGGTAATTTCAAACTTTCAGATAAAATTGTGTTAAAAATGTGTTGGTTGTTCCAGGCTATAAGGTCAGTCTTATATCTGTTCATAAGTTGGCCAAAGATAATAAGTTTGTTGTGTCTTTTACTGAGTCTAGATGTTTTGTTCAGGATTCTCTTCAAAAGTCCCTTCTGGGGACTGGTAGTGAGAACAATGGACTTTACTTTTTTGATTCATGTAGGAAATTTACTAATAGTGCTATTTGTCTAAATGTGTTTGGCATAATAGACTTGGTCATCCCTCTGACCAAGTCTTAGCTATTCTTAAGGATAAAATCCAACTTGATTCTACTAATGATGTTCAGCCTTGTGATGTATGTCATAAGGCTAAACAAACTAGGGATCCCTTTCCTCTAAGTGAACATAAGACCAAAGCTTTGGGTGATATTGTTCACTTGGATGTATGAGGTCCTTATAGGGTTAAAAGTAAAGATGGATATAGATTTTTCCTTACCGTGGTTGATGACTATACCAGGACCGTGTGGTTATACATGCTTAGAGGCAAGGATGAAGTTTTTGATAAACTTGTTGAATTTTTTAATCTGATCAAAAATCAGTTTGATGTTTCAATTAAAGTTTTTAGAAGTGATAATGGATCTGAATTCATTAATCATAAATTTGAGAACTTTACTAACACTAATGGGATTGTTCACTACTTGTGTGTATACACCACAACAGAATGGTATAGCTGAAAGAAAACATAAACACTTACTTAATGTTGCTAGAGCCCTCATGTTTCGGGGGGTTACCTTTGAACATGTGGCCTGAATATGTTCTTACTGTTGTTTATCTTATTAACAGGATTCCTAGATCAGTTTTTCTCTAGAAAAAGTCCTTATGAAATGATATATAATATGGAACCTAATATCTCTCATTTGAAATCTTTTGGGTGTTTGTGTTTTAGTACTATGCTTAATAATATGGATAAGTTTGCTGCTAGGTCTGAAAAGTGTGTTTTTATTGGATATTCATTTATAAAAAAGGGTTATAAACTTTTTGGTCTTGAGTAAAAAACTGTGTTGTTTTCAAGAGATGTCAAGTTTTATGAAACAGTTTTTCCTTTTAAAAATGATGTTTGTAAAAGTGATTTGATCTTTGAAGATCAGGGTATAAATAGTTTAATATTTTTGACTTAGTAGTAAACAAATCTGATGATCCTTATGATTAAATGAGAGATGTAAACTTAGGTGATAGAGGTAGCATTTCAAAAGAATCTGGCTTAGCTGATAAAGTATCAACTGATACTTCTACCACTATTACCAGTCATTCTCAGGGGTCAGATTCTGTGATTAATAAGAGTCATAGTATTGGAAACCAGAATGATCTAGGAAATAGTGAGGCTAATGATATAGATCATAATGTTGCCCTTGATGACGATGAATATGAATCTGAGGGTGAGGGTGAGGATTTTATAGAATTTAACCAACTTTTTCAAAATAGTATAGAGAGGTCTGAGCTAAGAAGGTCAAGTAGACCACATAAGCTTCTTGCTAAATTTGATAACTATGTGCTTGATAAAAAAAGTTATGTATGATATTAAGACTGTGGTGAATTATACCAACTTGTCTGTTCATAACTTTATGTTCACTAATAACTTGAATAAAATCCATGAACCTAAGTCTTATGATGAGGCTGCCAAAGACCCTAAGTGGTTGAGACAATGAATGAGGAGATGGAGGCCCTTAATAGAAATAATACACGGGTTATAGTTGATTTACCTCCAGGTAGAAAACCCGTTGCATGTAAATGGTTGTGGAAAGTGAATTATAAATCTAGTGGAGATGTTGAAAGATTCAAAGCTAGGGTTGTGGCTAATGGTTTTAGTCAAAAAGAAGGGATTGACTATGAAGAAACATTTTAACCAGTGGTGAAAATTATTACTGTTAGATGTCTTCTTTCTATTGTTGTGCATAATAGTTGGCCTGTTTATCAATTAGATGTTAATAATGCTTTCCTTTATGAAGATTTAGATGAAGAAATTTATATGAATCTTCTTGAAGGATATGGATCTAATTCCGATAATAAGGTTTGCAAATTGACTAAATCTTTATATGGCTTAAAACAAGCTCCAAGAAAATGGAATGAAAAATTGACAAGTGTTCTTATTGAAAATGGATTTAGACAAAGCAACAGTGATGTTTCTTTGTTTACTAAGACTGAAAATGAATCATTTGTTGCCCTATTAGTCTATGTTGATGGTATTATTATAACAGGGAACAATGAAAGTATTATTAATACCTTTAAAGAATATTTGAGCTCTAAATTTAAAATCAAAGATCTTAGGAAACTCAAATATTTTTTAGGTATTGAAGTACTTGATAATAAGGCTGGTCTATGTCTCAATCAGAGAAAGTATTGTTTAGAATTGCTTTCTGAGTATGGAATGTTAGCTTGCAAACCAGCTAAATCTCCGATACCAGATTCTTCTAAGAAAAAAAAGATCAAGCTAAATGTGAAGTTGATGTTGTTCTTGATAATAAAACTTGTTATCAGAAAATTGTTGGCAAATTGATCTATCTTTCACTGACTAGACCTGATATTGCTTATGTAGTTCATTGTCTAAGTCAGTATATGCATGGTCCATATAAATCTCATCTTAAGCTTGCTTTTCATTCCTTAGATATCTTAAATGTTCTCCTGGGACTGGTATATCTTTTGAGAAACATAATAATCTGAGTCTTAATGCTTATGTTGATTCAAATTGGGCTAAATGCAAAATAACTAGAAAATCTGTCACTGGATATACAGTTTATCTGGGAAACAATCTTGTTTCTTGAAAAAGTAAGAAACAGTCTGTTATAGAAAAATCTTCAGCTGAGGCTGAATATAGAGCTATGAACAGTGTTGCTTGTGAAATAATGTGGATTCTTAAGATCATGAAAGATCTTAAGATTGATGCTACCTTGCCTGTGCCTATTAACTGTGATAGCAGCTCTGCTTTTTAGATTGCTGGTAACCCTGTCTTCCATGAGAGGACAAAGCATTTTGAAATTTACTTGTATTTCTTAAGGGAAAAGTGTCTGTAGGTTTGATCAAAACTGTTAAGATCAAATATGAAGATAATGTAGCAGACTTGTTTACCAAAGGATTATCTATTAAAGATCATAATTCTTTTTGTGATATGCTAAAGCTTGTTGACCTTTACCACAAGTCAACTTAAGAGGGGGTATTAAAACATAAGTTGACAACTGGTGTATACTCCAAGGGTAAGAAAGGTAACATTTCATATACTTATATCAATGTTTGGTATGTTTGAGTTTATTTTTGCAGGTTGTGTAAAGTTGAAGGGTAATATATGACAATTTGAGGAAAGATGGAGTCAGCCCTAGTCAAGCTCTATATATTCATCTCATTCTCATTAGTTGTATCGCCATTCTGTTTTACATCTCTCTCATATTGTTCAGTCGCCATTGTTGATACTTTGTGTATTCTTGTTCTAGTTTGTTGTGAATATTAATCTTGTTAAGATCATTAATTCACCTGTTTGATTCTTAGTTTTTTCATTTGTAAGTACTGATCACAAAACTAGGTATCACATTTGAAATGATAGCCTAACGCAGTTAATAAAATAAAAGGGGAGGTTGGTTGAATAACTTTTGATCTTGATTTAGTTTTTTTATAAAAATCTAATAAATGCCACCATAAAATTTGGTTTTTCAGTGTCGATATTTCATTTCCATGTTAACGTAGCGAAACAGCATTCTGAGTGTTTTCTTATTGTTCCTCCATAGAAATATATCAACAACTGCCATAACAAAAATTGAAATATATGATAATAGCTAAATCGGCTTAAAAACCAAAAAAAGAATGCACGCCTTGAAGATTTAATAAACTAAATGGTGCAATAATTGATTCTAAAACAAATAAGCAATATAATTGAGATATTTCGTTTTTACGATCCTATTAGAAAAACTAGTAGATTTTTCGTGGTGTTTTATAAGCCATAGAGTTTTACGTACGATCTCAATCTTATCATAGAATTGTAGATCTAATTCGATCCGTTTCTTTTAAATGAACTAATAAATATAAATGAATAAGATATTTTAAGATAAAAATAATAAAACAAATGTAGTTTTACTATAGTAATGTTATAAATGTTTTATGAAAGTAATACGGAGTATATATTAATTTTCAGATTATTTTAATTTTTATAATTATTTTTTATGTATAAATTTGTTATAAAAAACATTTGAATACGTATTTTTATAAAAATAAATTTTTTAAACATGTAATAAAATCTTTCAATCAGATTTTATAATTTCAATCTTCTAAAATTAAAAACAATCTATAATAAAGATCGCGATTTTAACCGTCTTACTTTTTATATTACAACAAGGAATGTGAATCACGAGTAATATTTTGAAATATGAATTTTATTCAAGCCTACTTCTTATGATCTTATCCTAGGTTAGCAATTTCTTTTAGATGAATATATATTATCAAAGAATGTTTTTCTTTTCAAATGTTTAAAGATTTTGGTTTCCATGACTATTTTTGTCAATATATATTTTATATGTTTTCATGGATAAAAAAGAGAAGATATGTATGCCCATTTTAATGTAAAGATGAAAGTAAAAGTGATACGTGGGTGGATGTAGCCAAATGGATCAAAATCCACCAAATCATAAATACAACAACAACAATAATATTCAATATTGTCAGGGCAGAATATGTGTCAACAAATAATGAATATAACAACAAAAATAATGATACACTATTTTGATAGTCGTCTCGTTGTTTTTTTTGTTAGGCAATAACAACAAAAATAGTTTTAATACGCGTGTTAAATAAAAAGAAATTACATGTAAAATTGAAATATATAACTAGTACATGTTTAATATTATACGTGTTTATATACAAAACTAATAAAAATATGGTATTTTTAAAGTAAATGTTATGTTGCACACTCATCCGAAACCCTTCTTACTATTATCATTTTCTGGTTCAAGTTTAGTTGGTCAAGTAACTCTAGTCATCTTATTCGTATCATTCTAACAGTAACACATACTATATACAAAATAATATATGGTGATAACCGGTTAATACATTGCTTATTCTTCAAAAAAGAAATTTGATATATATTTGAACATTGATGTTTGCTTGAAGTTAAGTCAGTTTGTTGGAGGTCAAACGAATAAAGTTGTAATGCCTTAGTAAGGGTGGTGGGAGTGGGTTTCAACCTATCCGTGAATTCTCTTTATCCACGCGCAGCCCTCACCCCTGTCTACCCAACTCGCGCGCGAGTCACTTGTTAGCAAGCCAAAATCCCATACAAACTCACCCAGCGAGTTTCTGACTATTGGGTCCCACCAATTTTTAATCTTGCGGTTTTTTCTCAAATTAAAAAAAAAAAATTTACCCAAAATTTACTTATAAATACCCCCATCGTCTTCTTCATTTTTCACACACACAAAATCAAACATCTCATCTTTATCTCCATCTTTCATTACTCCAATGTCATCTATATTTTGGACCCCCGCGGAAGAAATAGCTTTGTGTCATGCTTGGTACTCGGTTGCTCAAAACACCGTGCCAAGTAACCGAACTGATACTCGGGTTTTTTGGAATTTAGTTGTGCAAATGATGGAGGGTCATTTAGAAGATCCAAGGTTAAAAAGACACCATACGCTAATCTGGAAATGGAAGGGCGTAAAGTGTGCCATGCGTAGGTTTGTTAGATGTCACAACAACGCAACGCGTGCACGGGTAATTGGAGAAAGTGACGAGGATATAATTAACAACGCCATTCGTGAATATGAAACTGAGCATAGGTGCCCATTTCAGCTTCTTCATTGTTGGGAGGTTTTGAAAACTTATCCGATGTTTCTTTCTACTGTGTTTTAATTTTCTATATACCCGTGTTTTAATTAAATGTATGAATAAATGTTTCAATTATATGAATAAAAAATATTTAATGAAAAATAGGGTGATGTGGAGTGAGTTTGTATGAGTTTGGTGAGTGTTATTACCTCCTGTGGTGAGTTTGAGTAAGTTTTGATGATTTTAGTAAAAAACTGACGTGGCGATGAGGTGGAGGTGAGTGAGTTTCACCCCACTCCCACCAGTCTAATCTCGCATGTTTATGTGATGGTTAATATATATAATGCGTGAATCTCATTTTGGTGTTAGGTAGCAATATAGCATTATTAGTTTATGAAACAAGTTATTTTGTGTAATACATACTATAACAAGACCAGAAAATGGTTGTCAAAGAACTTTGATTTTGAACATGATCAAGAATTACAGAATTACATAGTATGACTCAGAAGTGAAAGACACATTCATTCAAATTTTTATACATGACTGAAATCTTATTTGAATTGTTTTATTTTTATTTTTATTTTTTTTATTTATTTTTTTGTTTTTTTTTTTAATTTTTGCACATTCAAGGTTGTGAATACTGTCAGGGATATCTCTATGGTCAATCACCGTCAAACGATATATCAGTTTGAAAACGAAACATCGATTTGTCTCTGAATATTTAAAATTATAAAGGAATTTATCTAAAAGAGATATACATTACCAATATCGGACAAATAAGTTAATAATAACGAAAAAATAAAAAGTTTAGCATGCTTGAAAAATAAAAACCACACCTCCATGATTAGTTTAACCATAGAGTCGTCTAGGGTGAATTCTTTTTGTTTAGTAAGAGACTGTCCAAAAAATAAGACGTGATCCTAATTATAAAACCCTTAATCATCTTTTTCTGATAAGTCAAACAGATAGTTTGACCACCATGACCAATGTGGATCGATATTTACATATGTTGCCTGATATTGACCAAAGCCATATTTATAGCCATGTAATGAAATTCCGTATCAGTGGACTGTCGCCAAATGATATATATATATATCGACTGTTATGATTGATATCACTTTTGGGGCATTATCCTTCTTTTTGTTATGTTATTGTCGAATATTAACCGCACACATTTGCGATGAGATAGTCGTACCAATTGTTACAAATACGCAAATCAAATGAAAAATATGTTAGTTGACATGTTTCGGCCTGTTGTTATTAGGCCTTTAGCCCGTTTATTTTATTTCTAGATGCTTCTAATATAACTTATATATTGTAATATCTTCAATGAATAATACAGAGAAATTTATCAAACTAACATGGTAATCAGAGCTAATCCTATCATCTCCTAAAAACACTCATCATCTCCTAAAAACACTCCAAATCACCGTCTTTTTCTATCCTATCTTTTCTCTTACTCGGTTATTTTTGAAAAAAAAAAAAAAAAAAAAAAAAAAAAAGAAGAAGTTGTGATTACATTTTGTATATGCTAGAAGTGCAACATCACCTTAAAGATCCATTCTTATTTGAAGCCGTAGTTGTTGACTGTTATTTGAAAGTATTGGGTGATTCTTATATGTGCATGTAAAGAAAGAAAAACAGAGGTATTTGTTACTTATCTATTGGTTTGGTTGCTTATTACATAGTGATTTTCTATTACGGGTTGTAATTGCATCAAGAGATACAATGTTATCAAGTGCTCCCACCGTTCCATATGGTACTCAATTTGTTTGTAATAGTGTTTGTCAAAATGCATATAACCCTTGGAGTTATTTTCCATCGAATCATATAGGCCAATATCCATCTAATCATATAGGCCAATATCCACCGCAAGTGTCACAAGTCCAACAAGTTATGTCCACCTCATCGGTTTCTAATGGGGCTTCATCGACTATACAAGACTCATCATGGAATATGGACACAGGTGCATCTTCTCATCTTAATTCAGATTCGAGTAATTTAAGTGTTCTTTTTAATTCTTGCTTATATCCATCTGTTCGTGTGGGTGACGGTAAAACTATACCTGTCACAAACACGGGTCATAGCATTCTTCCTACTCTTCATCGCCCTTTACATCTTCATAATGTTCTTGTCACCCCTAATATTATTAAGAATCTTATATCAGTTCGCCAGTTTACTCGGGACAACAATTGCACTATCGAATTTGATGCGTTTGGGTTTTCTGTGAAAGATTTCTTAACTCGTCATATCCTTCTCAGATGTGACAGTTCGGGCGATCTCTATCCGGTAACCCAACCATCATCCCTTCCAAGTGCTTTGATGTCTCTCAGTTCTTCTACGTGGCACCAACGGCTCGGTCACCCTGGTGCCGAAGTGCTACGCTCTCTTGTTTCTCGTAATTTTATTTCTTGTAACAAAGATAAGCCTCATCATGTTTGTCACGCCTGTCAGCTTGGCAAACATGTAAAACTTCCATTTTCTAGTTCTACATCTACTGTCTCTCGTTGTTTCGAAATTGTTCATTCAGATATTTGGACATCTCCAATTGTTAGTACGGGTGGTTTTAGGTATTATGTCCTTTTTCTCGATCACTTTTCTCATTATTTGTGGATTTATCCTCTTCGGACAAAATCTGAAGTGTTTACTAAGTTTATTCATTTTCGTTCTTATGTTCAAAATCAATTTAAATGTGATATCCGTAGTTTTCAATGTGATCATGGTGGTGAGTTTGATAACACCCAACTTCTTAATCTTTTCACTAAACATGGGATTCAAATGAGATTTTCTTGTCCCAAGACGTCCCAACAGAATGGAAAATCAGAACGTATGATTCGTACTATAAATAATATGATTCGCACGTTACTTTTTCAAGCCCACCTTCCGCCTACATTTTGGGTCGAGGCACTTCACATGACAGCCTACTTACTTAATCTTCTTCCTTCAACCGCCATCCACAATGAAATACATGTTACCAAATTATTGAATAAACAACCTAACTACTCCAAACTTCGCACTTTTGGATGCTTGTGTTATCCCCATCTATTTCCACCACACAAACTTGCTCCACGAGCTACACCATGTATATTTTTAGGTTACCCAGCCTATCACGAAGGTTATCGGTGTCTTGACCTAACAACAAACAAAATTATTATTTCTAGACATGTAACCTTTGACGAACATCAATTTCCCTTTGTATCTATTACACCTTCCCCCTCATACGAATTCCTTGACACATCCACTTCGCCGATTATTCGTCATGTAATACATAATCATCCACACACTACTCCACCACCAATACCTACCGTTGAACCACCAACACCTCAAACACCAACCCATACCCACCTTACTCCGGATTCAAACCAACTTAGTGGCCTACAACCATCTAGTAGCCCACCACCTGGTTTCTCTCCAGTCACCTCAACCCAATCCACTCATCACCTTACAACACAAACGGCCCAAATCCAACCCACATTCAGTTCAACACCTACAACCCAGACCCATTACCAATATACGGCCACACTTCCAAATGAAACACAAACCAACACCACCTCTCAAACCATCACTAGTAATCCACCAACTCGAACTCACCATATGGTCACTTGAAATCAGGATGGCACACGTAAGACCACCCAACGTCTAAACCTCCATGTTTCTCATATATCTCCTATACCAAAATCTCCTTCTCTTGCTTTATCTGATCCGCATTGGCGGGATGCTTTGTATGATGAATATAATGCTTTAATTAAAAATAATACATGGGTACTGGTTCCAAGACCTCATGGTGCCAATATTGTGCGGTGTTTATGGTTATTTCGACATAAATTTCATGCAGATGGTTCATTGAGTCGGTATAAAGCCCGACTGGTTGCAAATGGTAGTAGTCAACAGCTTGGTATTGACTGTGATGAGACTTTCAGTCCGGTTGTCAAGCCGGCCACTATTCGTACTGTGCTCAGTCTTGCATTGACGCGACATTGGCCTATTCATCAACTTGATGTTAAAAATGCTTTTCTTAATGGGGATTTGTCAGAGACTGTGTATATGCATCAGCCTCCAGGTTTTGTGGATCTTCGGTATCCTCATCATGTATGTCGCCTTCAAAGGTCTTTATATGGGTTAAAACAAGCCCCTCGTGCTTGGTTTCATCGATTTGCTGCTTATGCTACCTGAGTCGGATTTTCACCTAGTAGATGTGATTCATCTTTATTTATTTATAGATCTGGTACTCACATGGCATATTTATTGATTTATGTGGATGATATTGTTCTCACAGCTTCTTCTACAACTTTGCTTCAGAAGATTATTTTCTCTTTACACAAGGAGTTTGACATGACAGATCTTGGTGCCCTTAATCATTTCTTGGAGATTTCTGTTACTCGTGACACCATAGGGATGTTTCTCTCACAGAAGAGATATGCTAAGGAATTACTCGAACGAGCACATATGCTCAACTGTAATCCTACTCGGACTCCAATTGGCACTGAGTCTAAGCTTGGTCCTGAGGGGACTTCTATTTCAGATCCTACTTTGTATAGGAGTCTTGCAGGTGGTCTACAATATCTTACCTTCACTCGTCCAGATTTGTCTTATGCTGTGCAACAGATTTGCTTATATATGCATGATCCTCGTGAGCCTCACTTAGCTGCTTTGAAGAGGATTCTTCGTTATGTCCGGGGCACTTTGGAGTTTGGTTTACAATTATATGCATCCTCAGAATCTTCTCTTGTAGCTTACTCTGATGCTGATTGGGCTGGTTGCCCTCCTACTCGCAGATCTACATCTGGGTATTGTGTATTTTTGGGCAACAATCTTTTATCATGGTCTTCTAAGAGACAACCCACTCTTTCACGTTCAAGTGCAGAAGCTGAATATCGGGGAGTTGCTAATGTTGTTGCTGAGACGGCATGGCTGCGCAATCTTCTTCGAGAACTACAAACACCACTATTGACCGCTACTCTTGTGTATTGTGACAATGTTAGTGCTGTTTATTTATCTGCTAATCCAGTGCAACATCAACGAACTAAACACATTGAGATTGACATTCATTTTATTCGTGATATGGTTGCTATGGGTCATGTGCGTGTTCTTCATGTTCCATCTCGTTACCAGTATGCCGATATCTTCACCAAAGGTCTTCCTTCGGCGTTATTTGAAGAATTTCGCACCAGTTTGAGTGTTCGATTGCCTTCCGCTCAAACTGCGGGGGAGTGTTAGTTGACATGTTTCGGCCCGTTGTTATTAGGCCTTTAGCCCGTTTATTTTATTTCTAGATGCTTCCAATATAACTTATATATTGTAATATCTTCAATGAATAATACAGAGAAATTTATCAAACTAATAAACACCATGTGAATTTCTTGCAAAAAAATGTGAATATATAGCTAAAAGTTTAAGAAATATGATTGTTATGACTATTAATCATGTCTAAATCTAATGATTTGATTTGCTGATTTAAAATATATTGGTGGAAATTTGAATAAAGAAAATATATAATATAAATGTACAAGTGAATTATGCATTAGACATGTATTTAGGTATGCATTATATGTCTAAATAACATTACTCAAAATGTATTACTAGCAGATACTCGCGTGTTACGGCTGTAGGTATCATAAAACTAAAATTCTGCGAACATAATGTTTTATGAGTACATGTTTTTTTCAATATTAACTTTTAGGGGTGGAAACGAGCCGAGCTGCTCATGAAAAGCTCGAGATCAGATCGGTAAAAAGCTCGAACGAGCCGAGCCTAAACGAGCTCGAGCCAGAGCTCGAGCCTAAGTTGCAGCTCGTTTATTAAACGAGCTCGAGCCCGAGCTTTACGTACAAAGCTCGTTTGGGCTCGCGAGCCTAAACGAGCCTACTGTTTTTTATACGAGCTTCTTAACGAGCTTAATAACAAGCTTATTAACGAGCCTAATTTAGGTATATTACGAGCCGAGATCGAGCCAAATTTTATGTTTACATTGCAAAATCTTATAAACGAGCCGAGCTCGAGCCGAGCCCGAGCTTGTCTACCAAACCACGAGCCGAGCCCGACCCTAAATAATAAGGATCGAAACGAGCCGAGCTCGAGCTCGAGCTTTATAAAACTTAAACGAGCCGAGCTCGAGCCCTGACGAGCTCGAGCTCGGCTCGGCTCGTTTCCACCCCTATTAACTTTACAATTAATAATAATAGTTTTAGGTTAGAACAATTTTAAACAATAATAAATCACTTCATATACAAATAGTATTACGAAATTGTGATGATTGATCGTGAAAAGTATTTGCTAATATGTGTAACATTCGTCATAATATTATATAACGTGTAAATATAGAAAAATCTTCGTAGCTTATATTGTTACACGTTTCATATATTATAATAACCTTAAAATCTGCTTATTTTAATATGTACGATTTAATCGAATAAATTAGCAAAATGATTAGCATTTTACTAAAGAATACTAAAATACACACATAAACAAGATATATTTTAGAAGGTGCAAATTTATAAAAAAATTGAATGGTTCAAAAATAAACACAGATATAATATTCAACTTACATTAATAAATAATTTAAATTATTATATATAAAAAATTATATTTTTTAAAAATAATTATTTGTACATGTTGCATATTAATTTGTATTCACTTTGTCATTAAATTTTTATTACTTTTCAACTACTGTAATATACAAATTTATGAAGTTTTTTAGTTGGTAAAAGTTTGTGCCAAAAGCTAGTACTAATTTAAATATTGGGAGTGCAATCTCTTTTATAATTAGTACACATGTATGTGTCATTATAAAATAGTATACATTTATATAATATAGTTGTTTTTATCGGTTTCGACGTATCTTTCCAGTTCGTATTCTTACAGCTTTTTTGCTAGCCGAACCGACTGTGACTTAGGTTCCCAGTTGAATCGGTTTGTCCGGTTCAATTTTCAAAATTATGTACATAGTACACCATCATTTTAGGTAGACAACATACATACGATTTTATAGATATAAGCTTTTAATTGTTGTACAATGTGTAAGTATAACTGTATTTTTAAGTAATGAGGTGTATTATTATATACTCCATCTGTCCTAAAATTATATTTCCCCGACAAAAAACACACACTTTTAGAAAAGTACATTTATAACAACATTCCATCTCTTACTTTTTGACATAATGAAACTTTTACCTTTATTTAATTAATTAAAGTATATTATTTAAAGTTTGTAATAACAATTTCAAACAAAGGTAATATAAGAAACTTAATCAAACTAATGTATCTATTTTAAGTATTGTACAATAATTTTGGAACGTCCGAAAAAAAGAGAGATTATAAATTTGGGACGGATGGAGTATTAAGTAGTATTAATTGTTTTTATTTTTTTAAGTATATATTAATTATTAATTATTAATTAGTTTTAATATGAGTATTAAATTATATTTTTATGTGGGTTAATGATTTTTAATTATGTTTATATAGTTATATAATATTATTATATGTAAATTGATTTTTTTAATATTTGTATTAATACAATTATTTTTCTAACAAGTAATATAGACTAGTGTCCAAATGTGATATTCATCTTGATAAAGAAAGTTCTATAATTGTTCCAAGAGTGAGAATGTTACGTAATCTTTTTTTTATCATATGTCATGATAATGGATAATTTAATTTAAATATTGACTAGGATAGGATAACAAATAATAACCCAAATTGAACACCATATGTATACATAAAAGTATCCAACGAATTGGATGTGTATTTGATAACAAACAAATTGACGGGGTTGATATGATGTTGCATTGTTAATAACCTTGAATACGTGTTTGATGTTGCATTTGTTACTAAAAAGCATTACGGTTTTGTAAGATTGTCGAAACTATGATGTGTTAATCTAGTTTTGCAATACCCCGATAATAAATATGTGGTTTTGTCCCTCTAAATCATGTCTGATAAATTAAAAATTCATGAAAAAGCCTCGTAAACAATTCTAAGTTATCTATATTTATATATTTATCTTACTATATTATAAATCATTTGGGACTTTTGTAACAAATTTTTTTTAGGCTGAATTTTAAGACTTTTTCACTTAATATATAAATCAAGTTGTTAAATATATCTTCCTTTTAACACCCTTTTATAACAACTTTTTGTAACAAACTTTTGTAACAATATATTAAAATAACATTTTAAATTTTGAGATAAAATATTACTTTCATAATCTAAATTCATCATATTTTCTAAAATTTTGTGCTTTTTAATTCAATATCAATTTCGATAAATTTTATTTACTTTTTTTATTTCTTTTTTTAGCGGGTTTATTTTGCTTTAACTTTTTTACCATTTTTAAATTAATGTAAATACGAACTTGATAAGTAAAATAGTAACATTTGTTTGCTTCAAAAATCGTCATTAAGTACTCGCCGCCGCTTTGCGCGGGCACTCTACTAGTATATTATAATAAAGGAGGATTTAAAAAGATATAAAATACCCTTTAGAAAAAAAATGCTGAAATTTTAAGATGTCTACTTTGGTCATTTTACATTATAATTAGCCTATTTTTAGAAAAACTTTTAAATTATTTAAAAAGTCAATAAGCTTGGAAGAGAGTATCACAATTTTGAAATTATTATACATCAAAACATATTACAACAGGGACCCAATCTGTAATTAGGCAAAGATTACGAGAGAAGCAACGTAGCTTTCGGGTTACTTTCACTATTTCTTATCGGGCTTTGCAGAACTTATATACCTAAGCATAAGTACCACCGATCATTCCATAAACCCTAACATGCCATCATCATCAAAAAAATTGCATGGTGGTTTAACATTGCTTCATCAAAAAATATATGGTTTTATATATTGTACGAGTTTTATTTTGATGAGAACAAATACATTTTTTACATTAGAACAAATCAACATCTTTCTTTGTGCAAGGTGGTAATTCTGCATTTTCACCGCCAACACAAGCTCTAAGATAATTTCTTGTGCTTATTTATCTTCTTCAAGTTAATAATTTAGACATCTATTTTGTTTCTTTATATTCTTCAAATCAATATTTTTTTCTATGTTGTGTTTTAAAAGGTGGATGTGGGTATGCTATGCATAAAGTGTTTGATGAAATACGTGTGAAGCTAGATTTGTTATCAATCGAGTTTCTTAATTGTGTTTAGGATGTCGACTTTATGGACTGATATGAAGCATATTTGTTTAATAAAGATGCTTTGTTATAGATTAGGTTGTCACTTTCACCTTAACCTAATATAATCAATTAAATAAATGCCAGCCATTTTTTAATTCAAATATGTTAATTAGTCATTGAATCTCACATGTTTATAAAATGTGTATTTGATGGGTACATGATATTTCTCTCATTTTTAACTTTTACATATCAATAATGCATCAACGTTGCAGGTAATTTGATTTGAGTAAAGTGATTATCTATGTACATCTCTTCTTTTAATATTCAGTGTATAGATTACTTATAAATTGAATTAAAATTCTTTAAAGGGAAAAAATAATTTGTGTTCTCTACTTAAATATGTTTAATCTTTGTTTTTTACATATAAACCATGGGTAGATAATTCATATTTCTTTCACTTATTTGTATTCAGAAAATTTAATGGGTGCACAGTGGGGACATGGTGGCAACTGGAAGTGATTCATCATTAGACATTACTACACTCCAATATAAGATCCGTACACGCACACTATAAGATCCTAACTTATACACACTTAAAGTCTCTCATACACACACACACTCAAACATGTACACGCTTTCTCTGGTCTTACAACCATAGTATAATTCCTTTTCTAAGTATTGTTTTACAAAAAAAAGTTATTAAATTAGATTTTTTTTTATTCCATATGATTTTTTCAAATTTGAAAATGAAGAGAAATGTAATTTTATTAGTTCTTTTTTGTTTGCACAAGTTTTGTTGGGGTTTACTTCGTTCCAACAGGGTGAAGATAATCAATAGCCTAACTACGTACCAATGAATGGTTACCGGATATCTCTTGAAGTCGTGTAATCACTTTCCAAAGAAGATTATTCGACCCTATGCCTGGGTTAACAGGAATACCTCCTTGGGATAAAACAAAGAGTTAGTTCTTGTTTTAGGCACAAATCAAGAACTCTGTGCGTGTAAGTGTTTCTTGTTTCTGTATTTCTCATCATGCAAATATGATCACTATTTATAGTGATCCTAGTCCTAGAAGGATGTAACTCATAGTCAATGGTATTTAAGAGCATTAATCGGCCAATTAAGCTCATAATTACCTACATGAAACCATAGTGGTTACATGACCATAAACCTGGTCATTAAGTCAATATTCAACCCTCATTGATTGGTCAAAGAGGTTACAAAGACTTTGTGCATCACCAGCAGCAGCGTCCTAACCAGGAGCAACTTCCTAACCAGGAGCAGATTCCTAACCAGGAGCAACTTCCTAACCAGGAGCAACTTCCTCACCAGGAGCAACTTCCTAACCAGAAGCAGCTTCCTACTGATGAACTTTCAACCACTATATTGAGTCCAGGGAGGTCAGGGACTTAATGGGTGTACACTCCGTACCTCCAAACCCATTTACAAGTATGACTCGATCCCACAATTGCACTAAATTTCCAACAATCCTCCACAATTTAGTACAATTCCTTTTGCATGAAAATCAACTTTAACAAAACCAGTGCATAAATGAAAATGTCCCGAGGATTGAATTTCCATTTTAGTACATCACTTCAAATATTCGAGAATCAGGGTGTTCTAAGAATTGAACCCTTCAACTACTTTGAATACCTGAAGATAAAATACACACAAGTTTTCAAACACTTAAAACGCTCCTAACACCATACAAGCCATGTGTCCATATCCAATTCATAAATGTTGTAAGAGCCAAAGTCCATGCTCCTTGAGGCGGTGAAACCTCAACATTTACATAGGTGGTTCCTCTTTAGTTCATGCTCCTACTTAAGCACTTTTTCAAAGAAATTAACCATTAAGAAGTTTATAACTTCATCCTCCTTTCAGCAGGTACAAGCACATCCTTGGGATGATATACATGTGCTTCAGTCCCCTGAATGTTCAGCTTTCCACATTGAACTCAGCTCCCAAGTTTCCTCAGGAGGGAGTTGGGTTTCCTAGCATTCAGTGACTAGTTTGGACTTTAAACCCATCCCTTTAGCAGACTTTATAACCAAGTCTCTAGCCAATCCCTTCGTCAAGTGATCAGCTAAGTTTTGTTGAGACTTCACAAACTCTATTGATATCACCCCATTCATGATTAGCTCACGAATCATGCTATGTCTAACACCTAAGTGTCTAGACTTACCATTGTACATTTGGCTATAAACCTTAGCCAATGTAGCTGCACTATCACAACGGATAGATATGGGTGCCATAGGTTTGACCCACAATGGAATCTCAAGAAGCAAGTTTCTCAACCATTCATCCTCTTTACCAGCAGCTGCTAGAGCCACAAATTCAGATTCCATTGTTGAACCAGTAATGCAAGTTTGCTTCTTGGATGCCCAAGAAATTGCACCACCACCAAGAAGCAATACCCAACCACTTGTGTATGAATTATCCTCAGTATTGCTGATCCAACTTGCATCAGTGTAACCTTCCAACACTGAAGGATATCCACTATATGACAAACAATAATCCATTGTTCCTTTCAAATACTTTAGTACCCTCTGAATTGCTTGCCAATGCTGAGTACTAGGATTACTAGTGTACCTACTCAGTTTACCCACTGCAAAAGCAATATCAGGCCTAGTACTAGTCATGTCATACATCAAGCAACCAATCACCCTAGAATACTTAAGCTGGGAGACAGCCTGACCATTGTTAGGCATTAGTTTCTCACTTGTATCCATAGGTGTACTCACTGGAGTACTATCAAAGTGATTGAATTTCTTCAGGACCTTCTCAATATAATGAGACTGAGAAATTACAATACCATCACTTTCATGTTTAATCCTTATGCCAAGGATAACATCAGCCTTCCCCATGTCTTTCATAGAGAACCTTGATGACAAAAACTCTTTGGTTAAATCAACCTGAACTTGGTCAGTACCAAAGATTAACATGTCATCAACATATAGGCAAATGATGACTCCTTTACCAGATTCATCAAATTTGCTATATACACATTTGTCAGCTTGGTTAAGTAAATAACCATTAGACAAAACCACTTCATCAAACTTTTGATGCCATTGCTTAGGTGCTTGTTTGAGTCCATATAAGGACTTAATCAGTTTACACACCTTACCTTCATGACCAGGCATGATGAAACCTTGAGGTTGGTTCATATAAACCTCCTCATCTAAATCACCATTCAAGAATGCTGTCTTCACATCCATCTGATGAATAATCAGATTGTGAATGCTTGCCAAGGCAATCAACATTCTTATGGTACTTATGCGTGCTACAGGAGCATAAGTATCAAAGTAGTCTATTCCTGACTTTTGTCTAAAGCCTTGAATGACTAACCTTGCCTTGAACTTTTCAATAGTTCCATCTACCTTCATCTTTCTTTTAAAGATCCATTTGCATCCAAGTGGATTGCAACCTGGAGGTAGATCAACCAACACCCAAGTGTTGTTGCCCATGATGGAATCTATCTCATCATTAATTGCTTCTTTCCAGAAAGCAACATCCTGGGACTTCATTGCTTCATCAAATGTTTTGGGATCATCCTCAACATTAAAGCAATAGTAGTACTGGTCAGAGACCTCATCCATTGTTCCTTCAACTAGGTATAGTTGAAATTCAGGCCCAAAATTCTTTGGAGTCCTATGCCTTGTGCTTCTTCTAAGCTCAGGCTCAGGTTGCTGAACCACAACCTCATCAGTGACCCTTTCAGGTTCCACTGAAACACTAGTGTCTTCAGCTCCTATAGGAGTCCTAAGGCTTGGTCTAGGGACTGATGAGAACCTAGTCTCATCAAAGTTAGCGTCCCTTGATTCAATGATTGAGTTTATTGAAACTGAATCATTAGGTTCAATAACATAGAACCTATAAGCCTTGGAATGCTCAGCATATCCAACAAAGATGCATTCAATGCCTCTTTCACCCAAGGTTTTCACCTTTGGATCAGGGAGTCTTACAACAGCCCTACAGCCCCAAACTTTGAGGTAGTTCAAGTTTGGTTTCCTTTTAGTCCAGAGTTCATAAAGGGTAATCATGTTCCTTTTATTCGGAACCCTATTTAATAAATAGCAAGCTGTTAACATAGCTTCTCCCTAAAACCCTTGACTCAGTCCTGAGTAGGACAACATGGAGTTAACCATCTCTTTTAGTACTCTATTTTTTCTTTCAGATATACCATTTTGTTGTGGAGTATAGGGAGCTGTTGTCTCATGGATGATTCCAACAGACTCAAAGTACAAAGTATCCATGTACTCACCTCCCCTATCAGTCCTACATCTTTTGATTTGGACTCCTTGTTGTAATTCAACTTCAGTTTTAAATACTTTAAATTTATCTAATGCTTCATCCTTAGTATGTAACAAATAAACATAGCAAAACCTAGAAGCATCATCAATAAATGTTACCAAGTATTTTTGTTATTCCCTAATGAGGGAGTAGCATGCAAATCACATAGGTCACTATGGATTAGCTCCAAAACTGTAGTTTCACGTTTTACATCCTGAAATGGTTTCTTAGTAATTTTGTTCAGCATACAAGTCTGACACTTATCAGTGTCCATGTCAAAAGCTGGAATTAACCCATCCTTAGACATATCTTGCATCCTCTTATAATGGACATGGCCTAGTCTAGCATGCCATAGTGATGAATCATTCAGTTTAGTGGTAGTCATCAGGACAGAATCAACATTTATACTAGAATCAATATTAAGCCTGAACATTTGATTACTCAAATAGCCAAAACCAATAAACACACCATGTTTAGATAAAACAAATTTATTAGATTCAATCACTTGTTTATAACCACAATTATTCAAAACACTACTAGAAACCAAGTTCTTCCTAATATTAGGAACATGCAAAACATTAAACAAAGAAACAATCTTTCCAGAACTAAATTTAAGATCTACACAACCACGTCCATGCACTAAGGCTGTTGACTCATTTCCCATGTGAAGAATAGATCCATCATTCATTGACTCATAAGTCTTGAACCAGCATCTATCTTTACACACATATACTGTTGCTCCAGAGTCAACCCACCACGCAACATCATCATCCTGCACAAAGTAAGCTTCAGATACATATGTAACATAATAAATCTGGAGAGATTCATTAAACATATTCTGACCTTTTGTGCCCGATCCATTAGCTTGGTTGCCAATGCTAACACCTTTGCAATCCCTTTTGAAGTGTCCACGTTTCCCACACTTCCAACAAGCCACTGATGACTTCTTGTTAGGATTAGCTTTGGTGTTATCATGATGCTTACGTTTGCCCTTGTTGTCATTGTACCTGGTGGAGTTGTTATGCTCCACCATACTGACAACAGATGAACCAGCAACATTGTTGCTCTTTGGCTGATCACTTTCATGCACCCTGAGGGATTCCTCAATGCGCAAATGACTGCCCAACTCAACAAGAGTTAATTCCTCCTTCTTATGTTTCAAGGTGTGTTGAAATCTTTCCAAGAAGGAGGTAGTTTGTCAATGACACACGAGACCTGAATGGTCTCATCCATGTTCATTTTATGTTGTGTAAATCTGCCAAGTATTCCAAGAAGTTCATTGTATTGTTCCATGACTGGTCTTGAATCAGTCATTTTGTAATTTGTGAAATCACTCACAAGGAACTTCTTACTTGATGCATCCTCAGCCATATATTTGGCTTCCAAGGAATCCCATAGTTCTTTAGCAGATTCAACATTTTGGTAAATATCAAATAAAGAATCAGACATACCATTGAGAATTATGCCGCGACACACATAATCATCATTCTCCCATTTGCTCCTTTTCCTCAGTTCCTCCAAAGTAGCATCATCACCACCATCAGGAATGGGAGTGGTCAGCACGTACACCACGTTCATGGTAGAAAGAAGAAAGTGCATCTTCTTCTGCCATCTCCTAAAATTAACCCCTTCAAACTTGTCCAGTTTGGAGAAGTTAGCCACCATATGCTTCATTGCCGCCGCCATTGATTGTCACAAAATAATCTTCTTTGATTGTTGGGGTTTACTTCGTTCCAACAGGGTGAAGATAATCAATAGCCTAACTACGTACCAATGAATGGTTACCGGATATCTCTTGAAGTCGTGTAATCACTTTCCAAAGAAGATTATTCGACCTTATGCCTGGGTTAACACGAATACCTCCTTGGGATAAAACAAAGAGTTAGTTCTTGTTTTAGGCACAAATCAAGAACTCTGTGCGTGTAAGTGTTTCTTGTTTCTGTATTTCTCATCATGCAAATATGATCACTATTTATAGTGATCCTAGTCCTAGAAGGATGTAACTCATAGTCAATGGTATTTAAGAGCATTAATCGGCCAATTAAGCTCATAATTACCTACATGAAACCATAGTGGTTACATGACCATAAACCTGGTCATTAAGTCAATATTCAACCCTCATTGATTGGTCAAAGAGGTTACAAAGACTTTGTGCATCACCAGGAGCAGCGTCCTAACCAGGAGCAACTTCCTAACCAGGAGCAGATTCCTAACCAGGAGCAACTTCCTAACCAGGAGCAACTTCCTCACCAGGAGCAACTTCCTAACCAGAAGCAGCTTCCTACTGATGAACTTTCAACCACTATATTGAGTCCAGGGAGGTCAGGGACTTAATGGGTGTACACTCCGTACCTCCAAACCCATTTACAAGTATGACTCGATCCCACAATTGCACTAAATTTCCAACAAGTTTTTAGTTAGATGGATGGAGAAGTAAATAAAAGATATTCGGAAGTACTTGAAGAGAAGTTACACATTGTTTTCAATGTAGGTAAATTTGTTGCTCTTTATACAATTAATTGGTTGCTTTGTACCAATTCGGATTACGTGTGTTTTTTTATGAACCCACATTGTTTATTAATTTGCATGAATTCTATGCACACTAAGTATATGATGAAACATATGTGCGAGGTTGAATTTATGATTCTCCTTTTCATCTTAAGGATTCATAGTGACCACAAAAGATTATATGAAGTATGAGCACGTTGTCTAATGAGAACGTGGTGAGTGATTTGAAGGAAGTTATATATGCAGGGATACCAAGCTCAACTTGCTTAGCGTCTCTTTTACCAATATGCTTAACAATGAGGCGATTTGGATTATAATTTATTTCAAATATGTCAAAAACTGGAAATATCTGTTACAAAAGAAAATGAGTCGTTTTGGTCAAAATTATAGCAACCACAAAGCATCTTTATTAAATAAAATTCTCTCAAGTAATTTTACGAATAGTTTAGAAGCTTAATTTGAAAGCCTACTTGAATAACTATAGTAACATTTATAGTAATGTTCGTTTGCCTGTATTTAAAATACACTTTAGTCATAGTTGACCCGTTATAGTTGGCTTAAAATGTGATAGTTTCTATATACAAAATACTATATATAGAAACTGTCACTTTTTTTTAGGTGTTTGGTTATATTAGAGTTGTTTTTTTTGTTCATTTTTATTGGTGTTTGGGGCTGTTACAAAAGTGCAATTTTAACATGGTGTTTGCATCTGTTACTTTATGTTTTGATTTGATAAAAAAAAACTACAGTTTTAATTAGTGTGAGGGTTGTTTTAGGTACTGTTTGGGCTGCTGAAAAAAAACAAATATTTGTGCATTTGTAAAAGGGCACTTTTTTAGGTTGTTGTACAATTCATTTTCCTGCATTTAAAATGGACTTTGTTTATTAACAGTAAGCATAATCATTTTGGATATTTTGTATTATTGTTCTTGATTGGTTACTTTTTAGTTTTTGTAAATAGTTAAAATCAGAGATGACACACTGGCATGGCTAAAGATGAGGAATTTAAAAGTTATCGAAGCTGGGTATTTTGTAACTTTCAACCTATTTATGTGTAACTTTCAACTCATGAGAGGTACAGATTCACGATTCCACATAATATGACTTTAAAGTAACCTCTTGAGAGTTCACACTTCTAGGCATGCCAATACATAATAGCAAAAAAAAATTTACGTAACAAGTTTACCTGTATGAATAATGCTAATGCATCGAGTTTACAATTTAGGTCATATTTCCTCCACCAATGAATTTTGCAACAGCTTTTATGATCTTAAGCAATAGATATGCCTTCAATTTTTTTAACTCAGTAAGAAGTTTACACAACATATTTAAAGTGCTACATGGAGATGGGATATTCAGCCTCATAGCATAAAGCATATACTTAAAGCATTGTTAATGAAAACTTCATACCAGTACATTTTAACTGCTCAAACTTAAGGTTAACAATACGTAACATAAAACTTAAATTAGTAAAAGCACGGTGCTTTTGTTTAACGTGCTTTTGTTTTTATTTTGCAGACTTGATTCATTCACAACAATTTTCGCTTATTTATATCATTCGATTTTGCAGGATTTTTCCAGATTATATTTAGAGAATAGATATTGGTTTGTCAACTAAAAAAAGTAAGTATTTTTTCTTGATGATTTCGATTTCGATTTCAATTGTGATATTACTATTTCAAAGGCTCACTAACTCAATTGTTTTTTTGTTTAGTCTTAGGTTACATCTTTTGATATAGAAAGGCATGAATGTACTTTCTGGTCATTTATGTTTAATTCGTGATGAGGATCGGATTTTGGGCACACTATGTGTTTGACAAAATGTTTGTGAAACTATTTTTTTAACGTAGACGGACTCATACTTTATTACCTCTTGATGACCAATTACTTATAGCATAAGCATCGCAATCACTATATCCTAAATTACTTATCTGACTCAGAATCATCAAAAGAAAAAGTGCCCCAAACACACCCTTATGTATGTGAAACATCTAACTGTCTAATATACAATGGAAAGAAGTAGTGTTACGGTGTTTGTGCTTAGTTTTCATACTTTATCCGTGAAAAGAATATGAAGTATGAGAGAGAGTAACAACAGTTTTCATGACACATTATTATGTGGATTTTTTTTTTGTAAACTAAATGTGGATCTAACATTTCTCAGTTTATATATCATAAAAGTTTAAATATCTTTCATAGCATTTCATTCATTTATATGTATCGGAAGTTAGCATCAATATTTTGTATTCACGGAGCAAAACATGTAATTGTTTACGTAATACTACAAATCGATCTCTTATTAAAACACTATCAACAGTTTCTTAAGGCCTCGTGATTTCACGGGTCAATAACCTAGTAACCAGATACACATGAGTATAAGAAGAAAATAAAAGTACTCGTCATCTTTTACGAGTATTTTACAAGCTACTAGCATGGTACTCGCGCAATGTAACGACGGATAACGATATATTTTTTGGTAATCAAATTAATGTTAAAATGTATAAAGATTAAAATTAAAATTAATAAAATCACTTTTTTTTTGTAAATATATCAAAATGGATCTTGAATTAAAGAAAACCGAAGATTTTAAAAAATATAATGAAATTAGATTATGAAAAAAAATAAATGAATTTAAATATATTTTAACTTAAATAAATATGAGTTTTTAATAATTTGTTAAGATTTTGTTACAAAATAAAATTGCATATTTGATTTGAAATTAGGTTTTAATTAAAAAAAACTAATGATTGATATTTGATATGTTTATCTTAATTTTAAGTTTTGAATTAAATTTAGAATTAAGATATGTATATGATTTAGGTTTATTTGGATACTAAATTTTATTTGAATACTAAGGGATAAATCCTTACCTTTTATATCCACTTTAATCAAATGAATGAGATTAAACACAAAATATAATTTAACCCTCTTTTTTCAAACATTAACTATCTTTCTATAGATATGCTATATGATACATTTTCGACAATTTGTTTTCTTCGTTTTTTCATGTTTTTTTCATTGTAAAAAATTATCATATATAATACTAATATCATATATGATGTAACGTCAGTATCATATATGATATAACTTAACATATCTAATATAAACCAATATCATAAATGATTTAATATTAATTTATTATTAAAACTGATATTATTTTTGATGAAACTCTATTATCATATATGATATAACTTATTGTATATGATATAAACCAATATTATATACGATATAAACACAATATCATATATGATTTAACAATAATTTATTATTTAACACTGTTATCGTATATGATATAACTAATTTATGATTTAACATGCATATATTAAAGGTATATTAGTCATGATATACATCATCAAATGATGTAAAGATATAAATGGCAAAACACACATAATTTGAGTGTGCAAATAAATACTACGTTTGTCCTAATGTTATTGTCCATATTTCCTTTTTGGTATGTCCCAAAATTATTGTCCACTTTTAAAAATAATAGTTAGCTTTGTTTAAGTTTACTATATTATTTTTGGTCCAAATTGATATTTAAAAAATAAAAGAAACACTAATTAATTAACAAAGGGTAAAAGTGACCTTTTTATGCTGTTGTAAAGATTTATAAAACTCAAGAATGAATCTCAATTAAACTTTAATAAAAACCAAATCCACCACAGATTAAAACTGGTATGGATCTATTATCTAAATTGATAGGTCTCCAACTAAGCCATATGACCACGTATGGGGCTTTAGCATGTCTTACGCTTGAAGGTAGTTTTACAAAACAGAAACAGAAAACAAGATTACAAAGATCAAGATGCTCTCAATCACCAAGAACATATATCAAACGAACTATGTGAAAATGAGAACGAGATTATGATGCAAGTTGTGAGAAGAAACGCTGGTTGACCAACTTATATACTCCAGCTCCACAGCTTTAGCAACTTACCACCATTAGTCCATGAGCTCTTCTTTTCTTAGCATTCAAGTCCTCTAGCTTCCAAACAATTGCAACATAAGCCCCTAAAACAAATAACAGGAAAAACAAACTTGCATTTCTAGGATTAGATCATAGATATTTCAACACCCCTCCTTGATCTAAGCCTCGAAGCAATCATACAATCCCAACTGACCAACAAGCTTATCATGTTGTAACTTGTCTAAATCCTTAGTAAAGATATCAACAGTTTGATCTGCTGAATTAACTTTACAAGTTTTGATCACACCAGCTAAAATCTTATCTCTCACAAAATGAAGATCAATCTCAAGATGTTTTTTTTCTTTCATGAAAAACAGGATTAGAAGCTATTTTAATAACAGCTTGACTATCACAAAACAACTTGACAAGTAAAAAATGTTCCTAGTTTAAGTTCTTTAAAATTTTGAGGACCCAAACAATTTCTGAAGTAGCTGAAGCCATGGCTCTATATTCAGCTTCAGCACTAGACTTAGAAATGGTATTTTGATTTTTGCTTTTCTAAGATACTAATGACCCATTTAAAGTAAACAAAAACCAGTCACAAACTTTCTAGTTACAAGACACTTAGCCCAATCAACATCTACAAATATCTCAAGAGAGACATTAGGACACTTAACAATATGAATACCCTTGACAGGTGAACCTTTTAGGTATCTCAAAAACTTAAGAGCAATTCTAAGATGATACCTAAGAGGTTTATGCATAAAATGACTAAGGCAATGTACATCATATGAAATATCAGGTCTAGTATGAGTAAGATAGATAAGTTTGCCAATTAATTTCTGATACTTAATTATATTATCAAGCACAAAATTAGAATCAGTAGGGTCACTAGAAATAGCAAGATTTTGTTCAAGAGGAGTAGCAGAAGGCTTACAAGCAAGCAATCCAAAATCAGATAACAAATCTAAGCAATACTTTCTTTGACTAGGGCACAGCCCATAGTCAGTATCAATAACTTCAATACCCAAAAAGTATTTAAGTTTGCCCAAATCTTTAATCTAAAATTTACTTCTTAAAAACTTTTTAAACTCTTCAATATGAGCCACACTACTACCAGTAACAACAATATCATCCACATAGACAAGCAATGCAAGAAACACTCTAGTCTCATTTTTGGTAAATAAAGAATAATCACTTTTACTTTGCAGAAAGCCATGTTCAACAAGAGCCTGAGTTAACTTAGCATTCCATTGTCCAGGGGCTTGTTTTAGTCCATACATAGACTTATTCAACTTACAAACCCTTTTATCACTTTTTATCAAAATATCCATCAAGCAAAGACATATACATAGTTTCATCAACATCACCATACAAAAAAGCATTATTATTATCAAGCTGAAATAAAGGCCAATTAGTTTGCACAGCCAAAATGATTAAGCATCTAACAGTAACAATTTTCAAAACAGGAGAAAAAGTCTCATCAGAATCAATTCCTTCATTTTGGTTATACCCATTAATCACATATCTAGCCTTATATCTTTCAATCTCACCACTAGACTTATTCTTAATCCTATAAACCCATTTACCATTAATAGCTTTCCTATCACTAGGAAAATCAGTAATAGTCCAAGTACTATTTTCATTCAAAGCATCCATTTCTTTATTTATAGCATCAATCCAGTGCTGACTCTTACTAGCCTCCCAAAAAGTTTTAGGTTCAACACTTTTATTAAGTTTAGTAACAAAACAGAAGTTATCAGATTTAAGTCTAGAATAACTAACAAACTTTTCAAGACCAAATCTAACTTTAGATGCCAAAACATAGTCATTATATTTCTTTGGTAAAACAAACACCCTTTCAGATCTTCTAACCATATGACTCAAAGAATTAGGCATGTTTTCATTAATACCATCAAATTCATGCTCATTAAGAGGAGGTACTATCTCATTCTCTTGATTGGACTCATTAGAGCTCTGAGAGTGCCCCTCCTCACTCTTAATTGGGTCAACTAATGACTCCTCATTCAGAGAAGAGTTGCTGTCCTTAGAGGTGAGGCAGGAAAATTCTTTTCATTGGGTACACCAGGACCTAAATCAACGATAACTTCTAAGAAATTATCTAGACTAATATCTTGATTATCACTTCTAAAAGTACTATTGTCATTAGTCTTAAAAGGGAAGATATTCTCAAAAAACTTTACATCTCTTGAAAACAAGAACTGACCCTTCTCAAGACTAAACAACTTATACCCTTTCTTAAAACCAAAGTACCCAACCAATACACATTTCTCTAATCTACTACCAAACTTATCATTGCTATTAAGTAAGATAGCAAAACAGAGACAACCAAACATTCTCAAATGTTTTAAACCAGGTTTCTTATTAAACACAATTTGAAAAGGACTTTTTCTTTCAGCACTGAAGTTGCCAACCTGTTAATCAAGTAAGTAGCAGTAAGAACATACTCAGACCACAAATTCAGAGGCAACCCCCCCTGAAACATAAGGGATCTAGCCACATTGAGGAGATGTCAATGTTTCCTCTATACAATCTCATTTTGTTGAGGAGTATAAGGACATGATGTTTGATGTATAATTCCATTTAGTTCACAATACTCAACCATCTTATGATTAATAAACTAAGTACCATTATCACTTCTAAAAGTTTTAAAAGTCTTATTAAACTGATTTTTAATCAAATAAAAGAAAACTTTTGTACAATCAAACACTTCACCCTTATTCTTCAACAAATAAACCTAAACAGCCCTAGAAAAATCATCAACAACAGTTAAGAAGTATCTACATCCTTCCTTACTGGTAACTTTATAAGGACCCCATAAATCTAAATGAACAAGTTCACCCAAACTGGTAGAAACATGATCACTTAAAGGAAATGGTTCTCTAGTCTGTTTAGCTTTTTGACAAATTTTATAAACAAACTCACTTTTAGTTTTATCAAAAACCAAATCATTTTTCTAAACATCTAGAACTTGGTCTGAAGGATGACCAAGTCTACAATGCCACATATCTTTACTCAAATAACAAGTGACACCAGGTTCTCAAAACCAGTACCTTTATAAAAAATACAAGCCATCCTTTTGTTTACCAGTCCCCAACAATTTTATCTCCCTTAAACCCTGAGGTAAAATGTAACAGCTAGACTCATCAAAAGCAACTACAAACTTACTATCCTTAGCAATTTTATGAACAGAGATAAGACTAACACAATATTCAGGCACCACCAACACATCATATAAAGTTAAGTCTTTGTTTAAAACCATAGATCCAACTTTAGTAATAAATGTCTCAGTCCCATTAGGATGAGACACTTTAATACCAAGTTTAGAAATATCAATGACATTAACCAAATACTTACCATCATATGTAAGATGCTGATTAGCACCTGAATCAACAATAAGTCCTTTATTCACAAGATTAGGCTTAATTAGGCTATTAGAACAAAAGAACTTATGGAAATTTTTGTTAAAACATAACTTTGATTCAACACAATACCTGCCATATAGGCTTGAGCACAAGCAAAATTATATTTAATCAAAGAAATGATTTTAGACAACTGTTCATGAGAAAAAGAGGATGTAGAACTAGAGCCACCATTATTATTATGAACAAATATTTTGTTAAAATTTTGAGATGTTTGATTATTGTTAGAAAACCAGTATTACTTTTCTTTCTAAAATTTGAAGGATAACCAATAAGCTTGAAACATTTATCAATAGTAAGACTATTAAAACCATAATTCTCACACACCAAAGTAGGTCCCCCATTGGACCTTTTATTCCCATTAGTAGGTATATTTAAACTAGCAGGTCTAGCAAAACTATTGGAGGCTTGAGGCCTCTAAGCATTACTCCTGTTCACACTAGAGTTAAACACAGAGGTCTGGCTTATTTGGGAAGACCCAAAAGCAGTCATAACTTTGTGAGACTCCTTACTAGAAATAATAGCATAAGCACTTTTAACATCAGGTAGAGGATCTCTAGAAAGAATACCGCTTCTAATTTGCATATAAGAATCATCAAGTCCCATCAAGAATTGCATAAGTTTTATTAATTGATTATGGTTTTTAAAGTCCTCAGCAGCATGACAAGTACACCTAGGAAGTTGTACCAGGGCATCAAACTGTTTCTAAAGGGCATTAAGTTTATGATAATAATCAGCCAAAACATAAACATTTTGATGCAAATTCGTCCTCAAACTCATTATCCCTTTCTTTGAACAATTCACCAAGATCAAAATCACCAAAATCACTAGTAGTAGCATGAATGTCATCATGTGATGAAATCTCAATGTGATCGTGAGGGGAAGAGGTATCATGACAAAACTCGTCGCATGGTTCATTAGAAATACCCTCAAGCTCTCTTTGGATTAGGATAAGGTTCTCAACACTAGAGGTGGTTAATTTATCCGAATCGGTGTTTGTATTAGTGCTAAGAGGCTCGTCCCCCATTGTTAAAGATATGTTGGGTTCTATGTGAGGTAAAGGTGATGAAAGTGTGTCATCATTAAGTGTCATGCAAATCGAAGGTTCGTCATCATCGTCATAGAAGAATCGATAAGGCCTACGAGTAGCAAGATATTCTTCTTCTATGCATTCATATTCTTCTTTTGTTTCCATCTCTAAGAGCAAAGTATGTAAATCTTGCTGAAGTTGATGATATTTAATGTTCAACGCTTCACTATTTTCATCACAAATTTGCTCTTGATTATATCGTTTGGTCATTGCCTCATCACGAAGATATTTTATTTCTCCCACTATCTGCAAATGCTCCTTTTTCATTTCCTCAAGGCTCATTTCTTTTATACAATAATATTCCATGAGTTTATCGTTTTCTTTCGTACTTGCTCAAGTAAAGAATAAAACTCATTGGAAATATTAGGGGCATAGGACGGCGGATCCCTCCACGACAATCATAACTATAATGGGGATCTTTTCCACAAAACTCAAATGAATAAGTCAAAGAATAGGGTGGAGGTTGATTTCCATAATTAGGTGGATCATAGGTTTGAAAAGAGTCTTGATTATGAAATGTCTCTTGATTATATCCTTATAAATTCCCTTCATTTTGAAAACCCTCATAATGTAAAAATCCTTGATTTTGAAAAGTATCTTGATTATAGCATTGAAAATTTTCATCATTTTGAAAGCCTCCATAATTGGAAATTTTTTGGTTATGAAAGGTTTCTTGATTATAGCCTTGAAAATTATCATCAGTTTGAAAACCCTCATGATTGGAAAATCCTTGGTTTTGGTATGGCTCATTAAAGTTTTGATCATGAAATGATGGTGGATTTTGTGATGAAAAACCAGAATATCCCATATAGTCATTACAAGTATAGTCCATTTGAAGGTTAGGTTGAAAATTAGGGTTCTCGGTTTCACTATAAGCATCACCCTCCCCATAATGGTCATTGTTTTGAGCACATAAATAAGTATCATGTGGACCTCCACAATTCGAACAAGTCAGATGCAACATCTCCCACAAGGAACGAGTATCCATGTGTAGCAAGGTGGCCGAATGTATATACAAGTGAACGACGTTTTAACACTTCCTCGTGGAAGGAAGTAATACACCAAATGTGGTATGGTTACACGCGTGTGAGTACACGTGTAAATAAACTCGAGGAGTGAGAGAGGAGCTCTCGGTCGACTTTAAGAGAGAAGAAATTATCTCTCTCGAGGTGCAATAATTAAAATCCACAAGAAAATATATAGATATGTAGTACTAATTCGTTGGCACACCACTCACTACTATCACCTTCGAAAGACCCACAAGGAAGCAGAGAAACGAGGCGGCGCGTAGCACTTAAGAGCCTGCTTCTTTAGAATGTGAAATACACTCGCCTTATACACCCCACACAGTGACCTCTTTCTCAAGTTCACGTAGATTACAGTAATTATCTATTGTGCCTTAATTATGTTTGATTGAACATGTAAGTGGCACCAAAATGCCGCCACAAACGGTGTATTGCAATGCAATACTTATGGTAATAGGTGGATTAGTTGTTCGTATCTACATATACTTATTTACATATAATAATATTAGAGAAAGTATTTTTGTATTTATTTGATTTTTTTAAGAAAATATAATATGTACGTAAAAAAGATTGAAAACAATATATACAATATATTTTTGGTGTAATCTTTTAGAAAAAAGATTACTTTTGTATTTTTTTTTTATTTTTTTGGTTCAGTTCTTTAGGAATAGAATTGATTTTGTGATTTTTTATTTTTTTTATATTTTTATCTTTTTGATTTTTGATTTCTTATGTTTTTTATTAGCAAAAAAAATAACGTTCACAAAGTGAACGGATCTCAAAATCCAATACGTCTCACTAGAAACCGTCAATCTTCACGAAAAGAACCGCCAGCGGCGCCATTTAATATTTGTCTTCTTAGTTCGTTTTTTCTCGACTCCATACGAATTGATCAATCAATAGAAATCAGGTTAACTAATTGTTTTTGGTGTTTGATTTATAGAATTTTGGTAATCTAGGTCTAATTGTCACAAAGCACGTAAAAATGTAAAAATATGATCTCTACGTATCCATACTAAGCTAAAAACTAAAGTGCACATACCACAATCAAAGCTAAATGTACAAGTAATCAATGCACAATATGTAAAATTGCTCAAATTGTAAAGTTTATAAAAGTATAAGGACTAGAAATGTAAATTCTAAAAGTTAAAGGACTTGAAATGAAAATATAGCAAACTACTAACCAAATTGTAACAAACTACCAAACTTGTAACTGAAATTGTAACTAACCAACAAATCCAGGGATCTAATTGTAAAACCTAAAAAATTATTAACTATTTTTAACAGATGGAAACAACTCCTAATAACCAGGGACTAAAAAAAGTGCAATTATTACAAGTGTTTAATGAAAAACGGGCTTAATGGTTTCAATCAGCTATATCTAGAGTTATAAGCCACCAATTAAGCCGAAACAAGTTCCAAAAGTTTTCTAATCCAAATTTACCTAGACAGTATTAAAGAATTCAGCTGAAATGCCCTCTAAGCTCAATAAGCAATTTTGAAATAAGCTACTTTTAAGGAATTTGCTTATTGGGATAAGCATTGAATCTTAATTGCTCAAAATATGATCTAGAGGCCAAATGTTGGACACATATCCAAGAAAATTCCAAAAAGCACCAAGGAATAAGCCAAAAAATCCAATAAGCTGATTTGAGCTTATTTTGACCAAAGGTTGACCAAGTTTGACCAAGTTTGACTTTGGTCCAAACTTATTTTCTAAGCTTATGTTAACTGATTTGTGAAAGAAAATGGACACTTTTATGAAGAAAATAAGCAGATATTGAAAATCTGTTAAGCACTTATCACAGAAACTGAACTTTGTCCTAGTGCTTATTCAATGGCTTATTTCTAACTCAACTATGAATATTGTATGTTCTACCTTATATGTCTAAAAAGCTGGGATGTTAAGCTTTACCCAGAATCAAAAATCACAACATGAAACTAAGTAATGAAGATTTGAGAGCTATTTGAAAAAGGCATGTTTTGGCTTGAAATATGACCCAATGCTTTTAAAATGGCTTTTGCCTGTTTGACTTAAGGTTTGACTCTAAAATCTTTCACATTCACTTGTGACTAGCTATTAAGTGTATACAAACTCTAAACAACAACAGATTCAAAGATTACGATCACAGCCAAACACTAGTTACTCAAAATAAGCAAAGATAAGCTATGAGATATACTCAAAACAAACTGATTAAGCTATCTAACAATCAAAACATATCAAGAGGCTAAGATTGAGCAGTTAACAAGCAATAACAAGTAGTATTACACTAAAACATAGAAAGTAGCATGCAATCTTGATTTTTAGAGGAATTTTGTAAAACATAACTTATGAGAAAGATTGAAGGCTCATTTGATGTAGATTTGGAGCGCTGAGCTCACTTATACACTTACCAACACCAAATTCAGCTACTCTACACAGCTACAACCCACATCAACCGTCATCATCATCTAAATTGACCAATCTGCAAGAACTGGCATCTTTTGGCTATGTCTGTGTTAAGGCTTGAACTAGAACTTCTTGAAAACTTGAATAAAGCTTCCAAATCAATCACACAACTTCCATTGTTCAAGTATGAACAATAGAATCAAGATAGTAACAGTAGGTAGTAAGAGAATGCAAGTAAAATGAGATTGAGAAGTGAATTTAAGGAAAATGAAGTTTCATTAATGGAGTGGTTTGTTACAACAACAATAACAGACTAACTAACCTTCTCAGATTGTCAGACACTTTGAGAAGTTAGAATTACTAAGTGAAACATGATTGAGAGAGAAACGGTAAATGTGTGTGTTTTTCACACACTAGCTAACTAACTAAAATGAAGATACAATGGGGTATTTGTAGACTAAGATTGAGTGCTGGTGAGGTTTGTTAACGTGTTCCATCCACTAGGAAAGCACCACGTGTCCCAATTCTGGAAATGATATGATCCATGTTCTTCATGAATTGGGGGTTTTAAATCCTCTCAATGATTTGTTAATTGGATACTGGGGTTGTGTTCGTCTCTCAATTTGGATCATTTTTCATGTTGAACGTTTTCCCTAAAAGTGTATAAATCATCCTCCACGATCTGGGTTTGAAAGATGCCACATGGCATGTTATGAATGGCCCAATAATTATGACACAAATCATGATCTATAGTAACAGTGAAGGTATGTTGTATGGAGCTTTGTGATTGGTGGAGAGGATATAGAGCACGTACTGTTGAGATTTGGCTGCATTTATTACTTGGCCACTCTCTCCTCATTAATGAGACTTAGCTGGCCATCCATGTAACAAAAATGCTGGATTCTGATTGGAGGAGATCAATAGCACACGGATCAATCCTCTTTATCTTTCCATATTTGGCAATTTTGTTCCCTTTGGTTAACAGCTTTATATCTTGAGTTCTAGACTTCAAAAACTTGTCATTCTTGGCCATTGAACTTTGTACTTGACCATAGTTTACCCTTTGACTTGTTGACTTAAACTTTGACCAGATTTGACTTTGTTCTTGACTTTTCCAACTTGACACTTTTAGTCCCTCAACTTTTCAAGTTATAAAGAAAGGTCCTTTGACTTTTGTTGACTTTTCATCTTTTGTCCTTCTTTTGTATTTTCTTCACCATAAATTCCTTGGAATCCGTGTTTGCATCAAATTTATATCTTTTTACCTACACAATCACAAACAACAAAGAATACCAATAATACTGCTTTTACACAATAAAAACTGGTATTTTACTTTGTGTTTTAGGGTTAAATATGATATAATTTGTAACACCCCACTTGGATAAGTGGACTGTTACGTGTATTTATGGCGTGTCATCAAAGCATATGGTAAATTTCCTAAAACATTAACTGGCCATAAAGGAAATACCAGAATCAAACATCGGTAATCCAAACATAAGCTCAAAACATGAAAAGTAAAATACTGAAGGAAAGGACTAAACAATGTCCAAATAAGCAGAATAATATATGTAGGATTGTAAATCTTGCTTATGTTTTTAGAGAGAGAAAGAGATAGAGAGATGGTGAGAACACACATACTTAGAGAGAAAATGAAAGAAAAACACTTTACTACTATGTGTAAAAATGAAGAACACACACCCTCTCCATCAAAGGAGAGGTTTTATATACCCAAGCCCTTGTCATGGGCTTGGGCTTATATTTGGGCCGGCCTACACATGTTGTAGGCTAGGCTTGTTCTTGTTTAATGAATAAAGAAAGTTAACTAAACTACGAGCTATTACATGGACTATCGTTGGAGTGACCGATCCTTCTTAATACGTAAAACGTATTTCCAACAATCTCCCCCTAAGGAAGGTCACTCCAAACAAGGGCGTTACCCAAGTTACAATAATAAAATAAACCTAGCATACTATGCTTGTCTTGATCTCGTAGTCTTCGTCTTTATTTTTCCTTTTCTTTTCTGGTGAACATGCTGATGTGATCTTTGATATCAATCTTTGAGCATTAATCTCTTGCCTTGATCTCGTGCATCCATCACTTGTGATCTTCGCCTCTTCGTGACACCATGTCCCACATACTTATACCTTCGTAATTCTTGAAAGCTTCAGAGTTCGATACAGCGGAAGACTTAACTTTTAGGCTTTCTTGAATTAGATGAGGTATTAAGTGCATAAGGTATAAGCATGCGGGGACGACTTCTTCTTGGATTCCGCAACGCCACCGTCTTCAAATGCCGCAACATAAGTAGACACGAACGAAATGGCTTTGAACATTTCATTCTAAATCGGTAGCATTTTACCTCCGGTCGGTGAAGACCGTTGGACGATATTAGATATCGTACCCGTGACGGATAGTTTCAATTAAGTAACTTCCTGACAGGATTTCGCGGGTAAACCCGTTCTCTTTATTCGACCGTCCAAAGCTGACTGCGAACATAAAGAGTGAATCATTTGGATAATAATATCCGCATGATTTGAAGCCGTCAATTCATGTTCCTGGAACAAGTGAAATTCAATTAAGAACCGCACCATCGTTGCTTTCCAGTTGTCACGAGCTTGATTCGTATAGAATCTTGCAAGTTACCTACCAAGTGCTGTTTGAGGTTAACACTAGAAGGATTTCCACTCATCACTGTGAACACTAAGGTATCACTCTGAGTGTTCTGGCAAGATCACTAAGATATTGCGTAGAGGCCTGGAACGTGTTTAAATTCAGTTAAGAATTAAACAGCTGTTGCTTTCCAGTTATCACAAGTTTGATTCATAAAGAATCGCACAAGTCACCTACCATGAGCTTTTTGATATTCGCTCAAGAAGGATTTCCATCTTCATTGTAAATACTTTCGTATTACTCGGATGTTCAGGCAAGATCATGAAGATTTTGCGTAGGACTCTTAAAATCTTTCTTACTTTTCACAATGTGTGAAGAAGCAAGGAAATATGAAAGTGTGTCCTAATGAGATATTTGATGATCTCAAATGGCCCTAGACTCGATCGTGCACTTTGGATTTTAGTGATCGGAGGCTGGAGAGGAGTGCCACCATTTCAATATCGATTCATTCGGAGTGAATAAATCGATAGATAACGTGTTGTCTCCGTGTGATTAAAACAAATACCTTTTAAGAGATATCTGAGTTAGCTGTGATGGGTTGTGCATTGCATCACTGGGTCCATGATGTCTATCTTCAATATCAAGAATCATTAAAATTGATCTCAATAGCATATGTATTGACCCGGTTTCTGCCTAAAGTTGTAAGGAGGGCTTCTTTCTTTACACCCTTTATCTTTACAATTCTTTTTCATTCTTCAACCCCTTCAATGCTTACCAATACGTCATAACTAGCACCTTGTTGTGATTGTTACAGTGCTAACTTAAGTACTTGGTCGGCATTCAGCTACGTTCACAATCTTTCACCATCTTTCCTAAGGACTACTATTTCTAGCTATGGAATGTCCTTGGGAAGATTCCTCCGGTTCTGGAAGAATCATAGGACTTAACCTATCCTACCATCCTTATGTCACCACAATCTTCATCGTCGTGAAATAAATGGGTTTTGGGTAAGTATAAATCACCATGAAATCCATTTTTGATATGCAAATCCATTTTACTCCCCCTTAACATATGCCACGATATTCGAAAACATTTCGCATATGCCGGGATGAGCCAGCACATTAAGTCAAACCATTTGTGATAATATCCCATATTAAATCACATTTTCTACCCCAGATTAAAAATATTAACCCAATCGATTTTTTTAATATCAATTGATTTAATGAAGTTTGAACAAAGGTTTTGGGAAGAAAAATGCAAGTCCGTGTTATCTTCATGATATCAAACGCATGAGATATGATACCGATTTGTAACATGATCACATATTCACCATATTAAAAAGAATTGACAAGGTTGGACCTGATAGATGAGAACATCATATGATAAGATCAAATGGTTCTTGTCAGCATATGTTGGTCGCCTCGTCATGTTGAAGTCATCTCTTGTCACCACGTGTACGATTGGTATTGTAGTCTTGACACCAACTTGTGAACTTGGCACGTTCGGCGTCGAAGATTCTGAATGCTTGACAATTGCTCCCCCTCAATTGTTGACCCGTGTTCTATTGAAAGAGCTGTAGTCGTCGGTTGAGTAGTCGCATCGTCGAGTATATAGATACCAATTGTAGATTTCTATGGTTGTAGAGATGATAGCTTCATAAAAACAAGACTTCTCTTGTTTTAACAAATAAATGCACTGAAACGTACATAGATTTGTGTTAGACCAAGTTATAAAGTAAACTTGATCCCTTACAAGGTTTTAAAGTAAACCTTGCCCGAGAAAATTAATTCCCGTTGTTAGCCAAAGCTTTCATAAGAAATACCTGACTTTAATGTGAAAACCGGGTTGCAGTCTGAAATAACTACAAGCCATTTAGGCATGTTTTATGAAATAATTACAACTTGTGTACGAACTCTATTTATGGCACCGTGTCAATATTAATCGACATTTCTAAGGCCGTAAATATTATCGTACCAAAAGACATGCCTTTGAAAAATAAAGTAAAAATATTTTTGGATTTTTATGAATTTTTCAATTTTTATGGTTTTTATATGGTTTTATATTTTTGTATTTTGCTTTTGTGGATAAAAATATAAACAATATATACAAATGATCACCAAGGATACGGAGAATAGTTTTACCAAGACTATTCTTTCGCTTCATCTGCTAGTTCCTTTAGAGTCTCAGGCGAGAAAGTTCTCATTCCTAGTTTGTCGGCCAAAAATTCAATTCGAGCTCGATCTAAAGCCTTCGTGAAAATATCCGCCAATTGATACTCAGATCGGACAAAGTAAAGCTCGATTACTCAATTTTCCACTTGATCCTTGATGAAATGGTAGCGAATATCAATATGCTTCGACCGGGAGAACTGAACGTTGTTGCAGCATAAGGCAATTGCACTCTTGTTGTCACAGTACATTGGAATTTTGTTGAAACCTAGACCATAGTCGGTTAATTGCGATCTCATCCAAAGAATTTGAGCACAGCAACCGGACATAGCTATGTATTCTGCTTCCGTACTTGAAATTGCAGCGCTTTTCTGCCTTTTCGATGCGCAACTGATTAATCGATCTCCTAGTAGTTGCAAAGTTCCACTCGTGCTACGCCTTGTATCTTGACAACCCGCGTGATCCGCATCTGCATATGCCATTAGTGCAATAGAAGAGTCATTCGAATACCAAAGTCCCCGATTAATGGTTCCTTTAAGATATCGAAAGATCCTTTTAACAGTAGCTAAGTGTAACTCAATAGGCCTAGTTTGATACCTGGCACACATACATATAGCAAACTGAAGATCAGGTCGACTGGCTGTGATATATAGAAGAGTACCGATCATTCCACGATAAAGTGTCGGATCAACGGCAACTCCATGTGGATCTGCATCAAGCTTAGTTCGCTCCACCATTGGAGTATCCACGGGGTCGCAAGATTCCATCTTATACTTCTTAAGCGATTCAAGGGCATACTTGGATTGATTGATAAAGATGCCTCTGGGACTCTGAGATATCTGAAGACCTAAGAAGAATGATACCTTGCCCATCATTGACATCTTAAACTTGGAAGACATGAGTGTCCCAAACTCATCTGATAAGGTTTGGGTCGAGGCTGCAAATATAATATCATCAACATATATTTGTACCATAATCATATCTTTACCTCATTTCTGAATGAACAGCGTAGGATCCACCTTGCCTTTTGCGAAGCCTTGTGTAATGAGGAATTGTGACAATAGATCGTACCATGCGTGAGGAGCTTGCTTCAACCCATAGAGAGCCTTCTTAAGCTTGTACACATGATTAGGATAATTAAGATTCACAAAACCATCCGGTTGTTGAACATAGACCTCTTCCTTGAGTTCACCATTAAGAAATGCCGTCTTCACATCCATCTGATAGACGATCATATTCATATGGCCTGCATAAGCGAGGAATAGTCGAATAGCTTCCAAACGGGCAACAGGTGCAAAGGATTCCATAAAGTCGATGCCCAATAATTGCTTGTATCCACGAGCTACTAGACGAGCTTTGTTCTTCAATATTCCGCCTAACTCATCGAGTTTCACCTTGTAAACCCATTTCAAAGTGAGTAACTGCACTTGATCCGGGCATGGGACAAGTTCCCATACTTCAAGACGTATAAATTCATTAATTTCTTCTTGCATAGCTTCTATCCAACATGATTGAGTAAAAGCTTGTTGCCATGTCTTAGGTTCAACTTCAGTGAGAAAAGCATCAAAGTGACAAAACATTGCACTTTCTTGTAACTGACTTCGTGTGGATACCGGACGATTAGGGTCACCAATAATAGAATCTATAGGATGATCCTTTGTCCACTTGCTGTCATGTTCACGAATCCGTGGATTGGAGTAAATTGTAGAAGGAGCTTCCTCTGAGGTGGACGACCCGACTTGATTAGGGTCGGGAATTGGTACCCCAAAGAATGGAAGTTCACGCATTTGAGCGAATTCCAAATCGTGATCATCATCATCCTCTTCATCATCAATAGGCATGACATGGGTAGTTGAAACAGGTGTTGGTTGAGAATTACTTGTTGATGGTATATCTAGACCAATTGTAGGTGCAGACGTATCTGATTGTGCAACGGTTTCTGGAGCGACAACTTCGGTTACCGGAGCTATTACTTCAGGTTCTGGAGCAACGATACTTGGAGGAGTAAAGAATTCATCAAAGAACGGTTGAAACAACGTATCCCATTCCTTCCTAGTAGGTGGTGTAAATGATGATGAAGTAGGGTTGTTTGGGACAAGACCAAAACTAATGTTACTGGGTCCTATTTCACGAAGTGCAGGTTTAGAGCTGCTTTGCTCAGAAGCCATTGCTGTCAGCTCATCAAAATCAACATTCATAGTTTCGAGGATCTTGCGAGAGTTACGGTTGTAGATTCGGTATGCCTTCTTTGCGGGGGCGTAACCATTGAAAATACCAATATCAGCCTTTGGTTGAAGTTTTCCCAAATTGTCACCATCATTATTTGGATAGCAAAGAGAACCAAATACATGAAGATATGATAAATCTGGTACTTTTCCATGGAGAAGCTCATAAGGTGTTTTACCATGGCGTTTACGAATTAGTGACCGGTTTTGGGTGTACACTGCTGTAGATACTGCTTCTGCCCATAAAAACAATGGAGCCTTTGCGTAAATTAACATCGTTCGAGCAGCTTCCATAAGTGTGTGATTTCGCCTTTCAACGACACCGTTTTGTTGTGGAGTGCGTGCAACTGATGTTTCATGAGATATGCCAACTTCTTCATAATAATCACGCAAGATTTGATTCACAAATTCGGTTCCATTATTTGTACGAATGCATCGGACAGTAGTGTTGAGACGCACTTGAATCATCTTGAGAAATCCGATGATGAATTTAGGTGCCTCATTCTTTGATTTAAGAAATTTCACCCATGTAAACCGAGAGTAATCATCGACAATGATGAGGATGTACTTTTTGCCACTAAGACTTTCAACACGCATTGGCCCACAAAGATCCATATGCAACAGATAAAGTTTCTCTTGGTTGGTGTCTTCCGTCTTGGGTTTGTAAGATTTCTTAGTGCTTTTCCCCATTGTACACGCGGAACACAAATGATCCTGGTGAAATGAAAGTTTAGGAAGACCACGAACAAGTTCGTTTTTCGCCAAATGATTAATAGCGTCAAAGTTAAGATGAGATAACCGTCGATGCCATAACCATGACTTAGTCTTCGATGCTTTGGAGAGAAGACATACGGGAGAAGCGGCCATCATGTCTTGTAGAGACAAAGTATACAAATTATTCCCTCGAGTACCTTTCAATAAATCAACCCCTTCCAAATTACGAATGAAGCAGGTATGCTCTCGAAAAGCAACTTCTAGGTTTGCATCACAAAATTGTCCCACAGAAAATAAGTTGTGACCGAGACCTTCCACATAATACACTCTTGAAATTATAACATTCCCAATATGATATTCACCGTAACCCATTATCTTTGCAATATGATCATTTCCAAATCGAACCGTACCAAGAAACTTGCTGACGAAATTTCTGAGCTGAGAGCGATCTCCGGTCATATGCTTGGAGCAACCAGAGTCCAAATACCAGAGAACAATTTGGACCACCTGTTTTCAATAACAGCAGTAGACAATGCATTGGAAACTATTGGTTCTGGAGTGTTAACAGATACAAATATAAGATTATCAGAATTGCTAACATTTGTTTGACCCTTAGATTTCCTGCGTTTTCTAATGTGAGTTGTAGCACTAACAGGTTTTACTGTTCCAACTTTCTTAGGTTTTGGATTATTCGCGGGCACTACAGTGGGAGTAGACCTATTTAAAGGGAACTTTGTTCCTACAGTAGTGTTGGTGTTCCTAGTTAAAGGACACGCTTGTGTTTTGGTAGCCTTGGTACTCCTAGTTAAAGGGCACGCTTTCTTCGCTTTAGTGGGAGTGATCCTAGTCAAAGGGCACGTATTTCCTACTATAGTGAAAGTTCTACCAGTGGGGCGCCACATCCAACCAACTTGGGTTAACACTTTCCCAGTCGGTTTCCATTCTAATCCATGTCCGGGCATACATCTCATTCACATGGTCAATAAGGCAGGAATCATGACGACTAGAAAACATACATTCATTGCAATTCCAACATTTCAAATTAGAATTCACACTAGGCTTAGAACGCTGCACAACCGCAGAGCCTTTAGGTTTAGCTACATGATTCTTTTTATTCAAAACAGAAATAACATTCCTAGGATGGGCTTCTACTTTCTTCTTCACTTGACTACTAGATGGGGGCAAGATCCTATCATTCTTCTTGTTTATTTTAAGCTTAGATCTTTGAGCCTTAGTAGTGGTGCTTACTCCTGTAGAAGGCAACACGGGAATATTAGAAGCTGGTTTTGATTCCGCCTTATCTTTAGTGACCAAAGTTTGAGATGGTTTAGTCCTAGGTCCCTTGTTAAGTGGTGTGACGGCTATTAGGTTCCTTTTGATTGCACTAGAGGATGCTGCTGAGACAGTGGTTGCGTTATCCACAACATTCTTACCTTTTAGAGTACGAAGTGTTTCCTTTAACTCAACCAAGACCAGATTCTTATCACAAATTTGTTCCCTCAAATCAGATATTTCCACCGACTTTCGATTCAATTGTTCAATCAATGATTGATTCTGTGCAGTGGTATTAGCACATGCGGGCTTTACTGAATCGAAGAGTCGTGTATTTTTCTGTTTTAAGTTATCAACTTTGGACAAAATCTTGGAAACTCGATTATCTAGATCAAGTTTAAGATTCTCAGCGGCCTCAAGTACGTTCACACAGTTATTCTCCTTAGATTTCTCTATGGCTATCGGCAAAGACTTAGCAACCTTGTCACTTGGCTGACGCTGTTTTGATTGTAAATTCAATCGAAAATTCTTTTCAAAGTTTGCATCATCAATATTAACACCTTCGAATGACGTTTCAAAGATTTCTTGAATAAATTGTTGCTTGCATTCAAGCGAAATACAATGTGTTTGAATCTCATCAAAACGTTTTGAAAGCGAAGAATATGAATCTTGAAGCTTTAAAAATTCAGCGTCAGATTCGTGACAAGTACTATCTACCACATTATCCACAGTTTCAATATTATGCACAGTAGAATCATTATCAACACGTTTATTCACACAGACGGAAACAATATCATGAGACATCACTTGCTTCAGAAGCTGATCATTTTGGCGTGAAACTCGTTCTATTTCAAGTAAACTGTTTTCATAAGCATCATCCATTTCATTGAAAACACGTTTAACTTCTTCTATTTCCAAATACAAATCCTGATCAAGATTACTAAGACAAGCTTTAACATTCTTTTCAAACGGAATAATTTCGTCTCGGAACGCAGCTCTAGTGTGCTCAAAGTTCCATTCACCTTCCGTTATGGCCGAAGCCGTCGTACGTTCCAAAATGACCTTGTCAAAATCGGCTAAGTGTTGGTGTACCGCATTTAAGTTAACGGACGGCTTACTTACCGGTGGAATTAACTTCGTTAAATCCTTTTTGACAAGTGTAGGAGACGTACTAGGAGGGTTTTCATTTGACAAACTTTGGGGCACAAGAACTGTCAATTCAGCTAATTCCTTTTGTAAACGAATGCGGGTCTTTTTAGAAAATTGATCTTTGTTATGTTGATCATAATCAATTGTATGGAATTTTGAAAGCATTTTAGAATGAGTTTCATCCGCAAGTGAATGTGTCGCGTCAGAACTACGAACAAAAGGTGCTTCTTTGGATTTGCCAATTATGGTCATATCATAAAGACCGGGAATATATTCCTGAGCTTGTTTTGCATAACCGGGATTAGGTGGTAAATCTTGAAGACGCTTAAGTTCGAAGTCTTTAAATGATTTAGTTAAAAGATGAACCTTTTCTGTGGAAGCGTATTGTTTTAAAAGCTGTTGTTCTTTGAATTTAAGAAGTTTGGTGGCATTAATTTCTGATTCAACCTTTTTAGACTCGAGAGTTTCGAAATCCATTTTAAGTTTCTGAAAATCATTGACAACCGACTCCTTTTCTTTTAATTCAGTAGAAAGATTAGCTTTTAATGATTCTATTTCTTTCAAGTGTTCAATTTTTTCAAAACGAAATTGGTCAAATTCAGAACATGTTATTTTCTCTGCTTGAGGGACCATTTCAAAAGTTTTGACCTATTCTTTATGCAACGCAAGCTCAGCAGTTAGAGTGGAATTCGTATCTACGGATTGTCTGAGGGCTATATGCATTTGATAAATAATATGTTTAGGCACCATTACCAAATCATGTTGAGCATAAGATTCCATACCCGTCGCAGCATTTGGTTGAGGTTCACTCAAATGTGTAGAATTGGGTACCACATCATTTGAGTTACTAGTTCCCGAATGCTGTTCGAGGTTGTGATTTTCATGCCTAACTTGATGTTGGTTATCATCAATATTATTAGATGTGGTTGGTACCTCACTGATGACATCAGAACCGTAGTGAGAGAGATTAGCAACGAGAGCAACTTGGGCAGAGTGAATGTCATCACAATCCGAATCGTATGCATCAAGATCATCCGCTTGATAAGCTGCATTAGAAGTAGAAACAACTGCAATGCCTTCAGTATCTGCTGCCCCTGGGTCTGCAAGAAATGCTAACTCCTATGAATCCAAAATCTTCCCCTTAGACTGAGCATCAACCAAATACATCTTCTCACAAAACCATGCATCATCCCTCCTCCTTTTCGGCTGAGTGCATTCCTTAGCCATATGACCTTGTCCTCGGCAATTGTAGCACGTCACAACCTTTTTAGGACCAATAGGACTCCCATTTCCACTAGCTTGAGAATTCACAGCTTGATTGGTCCCAGTCCTTGTAGGAGGTCCATATGAATTTTGCCTTCCCTGAATTGGTTGCACCGTCACTTGGCCATCTTGAACAGTGGCTTGTTGTCGAGGATTTGATGAGGTGCGGAGCTGATTATTTGTTGGTGGAAATCCTCTAGTTGCAACAAGTTTTGACAAGTAGGTTGTGAGATGGTTTAGAACATCAGCTGGCGTATCATTTGGAGTAAAGACCGGTGCTTGGATTGGTGGAAGTTCATTAGAGTAGAAAGCTTGTGCTGGTTGTGCTTCTATTGGAAAATATCCTTGCTGGGGAGTATAGCCCATTGGAGAAGTGTTGGCTTGTGATGGTGATGTCTGATATGGTGGTTGTTGCGGAAAAGATTGTTGATGAACACCTTGTTGATATGCTTGCTATGGCATCACTAGTGGTGGATAAGATGGTTGTTGTGGTTGCTGATAGTTGTGTGGTGGTGTCTGCTGCAAGTATGATGGTTGCTGATAAGTATAAGCCATGTTTTGTTGAGAAGCATACATTGCAAGTGGATCATCAACTTGAGGTGTAGACAACCGAGCCTCGATCACATGGCATTCGTGTTGTTGAAGAAAAGCTTGAAGTTGATCCACATTGGTGTTATGCAAGTCCTTAGCCAATTTAACATCCGTCACGTATTTTTTCCATTCTGAAGGAAGAGTGTTCAAATACTTGGTGTTCAATTGAAAGGTAGGAATTGTCATGCCATAGATATTGAGCTCATTCAACAATAGGGTAAATCTCAGATAGTAATCATTGAGAGTCTCCCCTGGCACATAGGCAAACTTATCAAAAGTATCATAAAGCTTACACTCTCGTTCTTGTTTAGTTAACGAGGTGCCTTGCATGAGAACCCGAATTCTATCCCATAACTCTTTGGCAACTTTATGTTTGCTGACGAGTTTGTAGACATCTGGAGGAAGGGCTTGGAGAATGATGTTCGTAGCATACTTATCACATTTATCTTGAATCTTCATATCTCCAGTCAACTCACCCGTTGTGCGAGGACGAGTAGTCGTACCTTCCGTCACTGTACCATAATCTAATGGTCCATTGAGCACCGATGCCCAAATTAGATGTCCATTCTCCTTGTTTAACATATAAAGTTCCATTCGGGAAGCCCATTCCTCATACATAGTCTTCACCAACATTGGTGGACGATTATCCGTACCCGAGAGGATGGACTTATCCGTAAGGGATGTGTACTCCATTTCAATAAGTTAAGATTTACAAACGTTGATCGATCAATGAAAGAAAGTAAATGTGTTTGTTGTTGTGAGTTGAAGTCGAGAAACAATGTTAAAATCCCCTAAAATATGTCCTCGATAAACCAAAAATTCCAAGTCAAAATTACACACGAGTTCGAAATTTTTTAAGGAATAATTTTTGTTATCGGAATGTTGATCGGAATATCAGTCGGAATAGTGATCGGAATAACCTTGATCGGAATACACCCTAATCGGAATGTACCTAATCTGAATACCAAATCTGAATGCCAATCGGAATGCCGTGATCGGAATACCAAATCTGAATACCAATATGAATACCAATCGGAATGCCGTGATCAGAATACCAAATCTGAATACCAATCTGAATACCAATCGGAATGCCGTGATCGGAATACCAAATCTGAATACCAATCTGAATACCAATCGGAATGCCGTGATCGGAATACCAAATCTGAATACCAATCTAAATACCAATCGGAATGCCGTGATCGGAATACCAAATCTGAATACCAATCGGAATACCTAAACCCTATTCCGATTACACTGATCGGAATGTACTATAAACCCTTTTCCGATGACCAGATCGGAATAATGCCCACTTTTCTCGGACAAAACTCAACCAATTTGTGATTTTAAGCCAAAAAATGATCAAAACACCCAAAAATTTTGTGTTTTTAGCCAAAGTAACTATACCAAATCCCTACCACAACTATGTAGAAGATTTGTATCAAGAAAAAACCATCAAAAACACAAAAAAAAATTTTGGACGTGTGAAAATGGATCAAAAATGGCGTATGAATCAAGAACACAAACACATGAACAATACAATCATCCCATGGCTCTTGATACCATTTGAAGGATTGTAAATCTTGCTTATGTTTTTAGAGAGAGAAAGAGATAGAGAGATGGTGAGAACACACACACTTAGAGAGAGAAAATGAAAGAAAAACACTTTACTACTATGTGTAAAAATGAAGAACACACACCCTCTCCATCAAAGGAGAGGGTTTATATACCCAAGCCCTTGTCATGGGCTTGGGCTTACATTTGGGCCGGCCTACACATGTTGTAGGCTAGGCTTGTTCTTGTTTAATGAATAAAGAAAGTTAACTAAACTACGAGCTATTACATGGACTATCGTTGGAGTGACCGATCCTTCTTAATACGTAAAACGTATTTCCAACAATATAAGAAGTGCATAAAGTAAGAAGTCCGGATAGCTTCCATTCAATGCACATGCTCTCAGAATCCTAAGAGCGTCCTGGTGTACCTGCCGTTATAACATGAAAGAACTACGGCTGAGCATAACGCTCAGTGAACGGATATAAAGCATGATAAGGAATTACTAAAATGAAGCAGATGATAAAATACTGGAGCTGTAAGACTGATAACTAAAGTTGCAGCGGAAAATCTGTGTATAATCTGTAAAGTCTGATTTATAAATAATAAAGTTGAACTGTTATTTGTTAAATCTGAAAAACATGCATTTACTGTATTTTAATTGCCAGAGCTTATATAGGTCATGTATTGTAACAACGGTGCATGAATAACTGGAGGGGTGATCTCGTCATGCTGTAGAGGGGTGACCTCTAAATAACTGTAGAGGGGTGACCTCTAAATACTGTGCTGGGTAGAGGGATCAGCTCCAATGTGAAGGATGTAGATCACACACCACATTCACTCTGATAACTGTAAACTGATAAGCCTAGGATGCATACATACGCCCCACATGTCACACCCCACCATGGCGGAATATGGGGCGCGACGTATGGATATCATCACAACATGGCGTGTCTATAGAGATAACTATATGAAATAAGAAATGTCATAAAAAGGTGACACAAAAGTCATGACAATATCTCATCAAATGCAGGTGTCTTGGTAAGTAGGTAACAGTCCTACCTCTTACCCAAGACAAACAAGTAACATAATCAAAACAAACATATGTGCCACAGTATCACTTATTAAAATGAACAATCAAATAAAACTAAGAAGGAAACGGGGATTCTCCTTCTATATGCATTCCTAAGCTTCTCCAATCCTAGCCACTTATGTTCTCATGCTTAACCATAGTATCACCTGAAAGAGACACTAAGACACGTCAACATAAAGTTGGTGAGAGTCATAGGTTTAGACTCCAACACAAGACAAGTCATAAGCTGTGAATACCATAAACCAATAAACATATGGACAATGCGCTACAATCATGTACTAACAACTAGCATTCAAGTTAAATCAATCATTACAATTCCAAGGCATCACGCCTTACCAACAATCACAATTTCCAAGGCATCACGCCTTACCAACAATCACAATTTCCAAGGCATCACGCCTTACCAACAATCACAATTTCCAAGGCATCACGCCTTATCATTAATCTTAGGTCCCATAGGCGCCCATACACCTATGTACCTTTCCAATCCAGATCACACACAAACAAGAATCACATAGCAGTTAATCACATAAATGTACACACAAGTCCATCTCAAACCTTAAAACATTCACAACATTAATTTAGAAAATAATTCAACACAGTGTCTCTTCCATCCCATCTGGAAGTCAAAATCAAAAGTAAACATAGGACTATGAAACTCACCTGATAGCTTCTTCACAAGTCCTCGCACTAGCAACAAGCTAACAAACCAAAAACACGAAATCAATACACGAACCTATCACTAAGATGGCTCATCAACCTATGATGGACATCTAGTATATTCCCATATAAAAACCTCATTGATAAGCTCTAACCATCTCATTAACCTTCCCTAACAAGTCCTTAACTTGATTAAGTTTAATAACTATCCCGTTCATATTTTACACAAATCAGTCCCAGTTTTTAAGTCTCAAAACTTTAAGTCAAAAGTCCACTTAAACATACCCATGGTTCGGTAAAAGGAATATTCATACCCATACATATATTGGCTAACACCTCCCACTTGCCCTAACCTTAAAGCTACTGTTAAAGCCCCGATATACATATATCTACTTTTGTCATTCCAGATTTCCTGATTTTAAACATACTAAAAGTTTGTTACCATTAAGGGGTCTTACCCTAAACCACAACCTTAGCCCAAGTGCAGATACTTACTACAATATATAAACCATCTCTCACGTTCGTGAGAAGATCCCAATGCAACCCTAAGTACCCCAAACAACCCAAAACTTAAAAAGAAAACAGGCTGAATTCAAAACTGTTTTGACCTCCGACTGTTGTAACCTGTTTTTGACCCACTTCCCAACCTCCAATTTAGTTCTCGTTTCTTGCATTGGAAAGCCACTTAAAATATCATTCCAGGGGTACTTGGATCGTAAAATAAGAGTTTATAGAACTCCCGATATGATCAAAACAATTGACTCAAAATTCTGCCTAGTTTTTAAAAACGGGTTTAACAAAATCAACCTCATTAATTAACCCTAATCCCTCTAATTACAAGCCCTAATTTATGTAATCATTATAACACCATTAATATAAAATTAATTTAATGTTATTAAATTAAACCCTAACCTAAATCCATCATAAGATGATTATAAAAACATAATAAAAATTAAATTAAAAAGGGTTATGAAGGTTTATCTTTGATTTATGAAAACCCCCAAAATTATGAAGAACCCTAAAAACCCTCATGAAAACCCACGAATTTTTTTAATCTCCAGTGAATAATAGTGAATTTTGATTGTGATTAAAAACAATATATAGGGTGTACATAAAATCCTAATTCAAAAATAAGCCCACTTTCCTTTTTTTCCTCTTTTCCTTCCCTTTTTTCCCTTCTTTTCTGCGTCCAAAACCGACTATGCACCCTTAAAATTCGTTTTTTTTTCCTTTTTATTATTAATATATGTATTAATAATATTACCTTAATTTTCCTTAATTTATTTCAGCTCCTAAAGCCTCCAAAACCTCAAAACCGTAAAACTAGTCAGTTTTTACGCGATTACCGTAAAAGACGTAAAATATACACTTTTAAAAAAAATCTCAAATTTTGAAATAAACTTTATAACTAAGTCCTAAATGACTTAAAACCATCCCGAAAAATATTCATATGGATAATTACCTCACCCGAGACCTCTAAATGCTAAACCGTAAATCCTAAAAAATACACTATTACGATAATACTTATACGTATACGTAAACACCAAAATATCACCATTTCATTTCATAGTCACTAATTGTGAGCTCATGAACATGAAATAACCGTTCCTCGATTTACTTATGAGTACTTCTATACTCATAAATGATAACCACACCAACCTCGTTCACACAAAATAAACACGTAAACACACAATTCAAGTAAGCACACATAAAATAACTTAAAAATAAGACCAAGTGACAAATCCAAAACCTAGGGTTGTCACATCACTCCCTCCTAATAGAAATCTCGTCCCGAGAGTTACTCCCAAACTCCAACTTATTCTCAGCAAACAAACGAGGATACATATCCCTGATAAAACCTCCACGTTCAAACGTAAACTCAGTTTATACTAAAATAATCTCAACCAACAAGACATGAGCCTTAACCGTCCGCGAGGAAACTTATTAAAACCATAAAGTTATGTAACCAACCTAACTAAATCTCGCAACTCATCAAACAAGAACTGTCTTGAAACCAAGTTAGGAGCCATCACATAACTCGACGGGTTTAAAACTGTCACCCCGATTTCAGTCTTACTCATAAATACCATAAATCAAAACTCATCAAATATAACCACGTATTCTAAAGTCTAAAGAACTCTCACATTCCATCCCAACTCATCTCTATGTTAACCCTCCAAGTGTTCATTACCACAAAATACCCAAAACACAAGTTTAATCAATGTTGTCCGAAAATTAACCTTGAACTCGACACTTGCACAATTAATTCGACCAAGCTACTGACTTCTAATTACCAAACTTTCTGAATTAGAAAAGTACGTTCCGATTACATAATTTTAGGCTTTTGAATCACTCAAAAAGCTTTAAAAACGAATAAGTTATGACCAAAACGATTTTACCTAAAATCTGCCAAGACAGTAGCGACAGTTTCTGACAGTTTAACGATGAATTTTGACAGTTTAGCGACAGTTTCTGCCTACTCCGATTTATACCCAAAAACGATTTTAAACCCTAATTTATTTTAATTCCAGAAAATTAAAACTCTCACCCATCATATGATTAAATACATGACTTTAACATATTTAATTTAAAAAAAAAAAAAAATTCTAACTAAAGAACAATAACTTTAGGTGATCAAAACCAAAATATTTTAAAATAAACAAGCCATGCTTAAATGTAAAAAAAAATAAATTATATTCCACTTTATTTCAAACACGTTTTCGACACTTTACCCTCATTTTATGGACTACCAACAACTAATTTTTTTTTACTATTTGCAAGTTCCATTTTTTTACCATGTAAGACTCAAAACGAAAGATATCGTTATTCCAAAATAAATCTTCACCCTCCCAATAGCTTCTACACCAAAAGTGCCGTACAAACAACCACGTGAAATGAGTAATCGATAAATGCGCTACTACAGAAGTTGAACATCCCAAAGAGAAAAGAGCTAGAAAACCATCCTAAGAATACAACCGATAAGTAGAAGGGATATATACATATATAGGCATACGCGTACATACACTCAAATCCATCCAACGTATACTATGCAAACATGTATTAACCCTCTTCCATGCAACCATACTCAGGAATCCATTAATGTTGTGGTACTTGTATAACTATGTTGGCCACCATACTTATACCAGTCCCCTTTCACTAATGCACTCCCTCCTATGATGACACTTATAAGAATTAATACTACACATAACACATCAGTCTACCAACTCAAATAAGCACATAGATCCTACAACTCATATAAGCACATAACCACAACATAAAGTAAGATCCAAAATCCATGTATTAAAATAACGTAGCCAATGCATGAAACATATAAACTCGTAATCCAGCTGAACCACCGTAGACAAAATTCAAAATGTATAAAGAAAATGAAAACGTAATTAAACGGAATCCAACAATGACGAACGTATGGGACTATAGTTCAACCCGCACTATTCAAAACTCGAAAAGAAAATAACATGTAGCTAAGTATGAACTTACTATGGTTCAATTCATACTAGTCAAAATATCGCAATAAATAACATCCAAACACATTAATTAATATAAAATGCACACATACTCCTATGACGCCTATATGCAGGGACCCTTAAGCTATAGACTAGGCTACACGACTAGGCAACCTAATTCTCTATAACCATTGTCTCTGATACCATTCTGTCACACCCCACCATGGCGGAATATGGGGCGCGACGTATGGATATCATCACAACATGGCGTGTCTATAGAGATAACTATATGAAATAAGAAATATCATAAAAAGGTGACACAAAAGTCATGACAATATCTCATCAAATGCAGGTGTCTAGGTAAGTAGGTAACAGTCCTACCTCTTACCCAAGACAAACAAGTAAGATAATCAAAGCAAACATATGTGCCACATTATCACTTATTAAAATGAACAATCAAATAAAACTAAGAAGGAAACGAGGATTCTCCTTCTATATGCATTCCTAAGCTTCTCCAATCCTAGCCACTTATGTTCTCATGCTTAACCATAGTATCACCTGAAAGAGACACTAAGACACATCAACATAAAGTTGGTGAGAGTCATAGGTTTAGACTCCAACACAAGACAAGTCATAAGCTGTGAATACCATAAACCAATAAACATATGGACAATGCGCTACAATCATGTACTAACAACTAGCATTCAAGTTAAATCAATCATTACAATTTCAAGGCATCACGCCTTACCAAAAATCACAATTTCCAAGGCATCACGCCTTACCAACAATCACAATTTCCAAGGCATCACGCCTTACCAACAATCACAATCTCCAAGGCATCACGCCTTATCATTAACCATAGGTCCCATAGGCGCCCATACACCTATGTACCTTTCTAATCCAGATCACACACAAACAAGAATCACATAGCAGTTAATCACATAAATGTACACACAAGTCCATCTCAAACCTTAAAACATTCACAGCATTAATTTAGAAAATAATTCAACACAGTGTCTCTTCCATCCCATTTGGAATTCAAAATCAAAAGTAAACATGGGACTATGAAACTCACCTGATAGCTTCTTCACAAGTCCTCGCACTAGCAACAAGCTAACAAACCAAAAACACGAAATCAATACACGAACCTATCACTAAGATGGCTCATCAACCTATGATGGACATCTAGTATATTCCCATATAAAAACCTCATTGATAAGCTCTAACCATCCCATTAACCTTCCCTAACAAGTCCTTAACTTGATTAAGTTTAATAACTATCCCGTTCATATTTTACACAAATTAGTCCCAGTTTTTAAGTCTCAAACCTTTAAGTCAAAAGTCCACTTAAACATACCCATGGTTTCTTTAAAAGGAATATTCATACCCTTACATATGTTGGCTAACACCTCCCACTTTCCCTACCCTTAAATCTACTGTTAAGGCCCCGATATACATATATCTACTTTTGTCATTCCAGATTTCCTGATTTTAAACGTACTAAAAGTTTGTTACCATTAAGGGGTCTTACCCTAAACCACAACCTTAGCCCAAGTGCAGATACTTACTACAATATATAAACCATCTCTCACGTTCGTGAGGAGATCCCAATGCAACCCTAAGTACCCCAAACAACCCAAAACTTAAAAAGAAAACAGGCTGAATTCAAAACTGTTTTGACCTCCGACTGTTGTAACCTGTTTTTGACCCACTTTCCTACCTCCAATTTAGTTCTCGTTTCTTGCATTGGAAAGCCACTTCAAATATCTTTCCAGGGGTACTTGGATCGTAAAATAAGAGTTTACAGAACTCCCGATATGATCAAAACAATTGACTTAAAATTCTGCCCAGTTTTTAAAAACGGGTTTAACAAAATCAACCTCATTAATTAACCCTAATCCCTCTAATTACAAGGCCCAATTTATGTAATCATTATAACACCATTAATATAACATTAATTTAATGTTCTTAAATTAAACCCTAACCTAAATCCATCATAAGATGATTATAAAAACATAAAAACAATTAAATTAAAAAGGGTTATGAAGGTTTACCTTTGATTTATGAAAACCCCCAAAATTATGAAGAACCCTAAAAACCCTCATGAAAACCCACGAATTTTTTTAATCTCCAGGGAATAATAGTGAATTTTGATTGTGATTAAAAACAATATATAGGGTGGGGTGAGGTTATTTTCAGAACCAAATAAATGTACAGAACTGCGAGAACCACCTTTTTACTCTTAAAATGCATATGTATATTCATCGGGTTAGTTCATTAGGTAGAAATACATGCATTTTCATTGTCGTAGGTCACTAGTAACAAGTATCCTAGAATCATGCACATGTATTTGTTTTATATGTATTATAACTATCTTTTCGTTGGATAATATAAAAACACATGTGCACTCTTCATGTCGCTCATCATACTTGGATCTATAACAAATAAAACAATTATTAAATGTTAATTTAAACATAATAATGAAAATACATATGCATTGCTAATAGTATAAAGGTGGTTCTCGCAGTTCTGTACATTTACTTGGTTCTGAAAATAACCTTACACATATAGGGTGTACATAAAATCATAATCCAAAAATAAGCCCACTTTCCTTTTTTTCCTTTTTTTCCCTTTTTCCCTTCTTTTCTGCGTCCAAAACCGACTATGCACCCTTAAAATTCGTTTTTTTTACTTTTTATTATTAATATATGTATTAATAATATTACCTTAATTTTCCTTAATTTATTTCAGCTCCTAAAGGCTCCAAAACCTCAAAACCGTAAAACTAGTCAGTTTTTACGCGATTACCGTAAAAGACGTAAAATATACACTTTTAAAAAAAATCTCAAATTTTGAAATAAACTTTATAACTAAGTCCTAAATGACTTAAAACCATCCCGAAAAATATTCATATGGATAATTACCTCACCCGAGACCTCTAAATGCTAAACCGTAAATCCTAAAAAATACACTATTACGATAATACTTATACGTATACCTAAACACCAAAATATCACCATTTCTTCATAGTCACTAATTGTGAGCTCATGAACATGAAATAACCGTTCCTCGATTTACTTATGAGTACTTCTATACTCATAAATGATAACCACACCAACCTCGTTCACACAAAATAAACACGTAAACACACAATTCAAGTAAGCACACATAAAATAACTTAAAAATAAGACCAAGTGACAAATCCAAAACCTAGGGTTATCACACCACATGACATGATAATAATAATGGCCAAAACGTGAAGGGACGATCCAGGATATCACTCTCCTGCATGTGAGTCACGACACCGGTGTCTCTAGTGCCGTGGTTACGGTACCTCCGTAACTAGTACATAAACTGGTCATGCTTGTATATAATGCTCAGGCAAATTTTTTAGTTATTAACATGATTACTGATAAGCTTAAACACATACTGGGGAAAACATTTGGCTGCAGATGGGGAGTCCTAATCATGCATAGAAAGGAAGTCCTTACTGAAAGGACGGAAAATCCGTACCTCGTGTCCAGTAACCGACCGAGATCAACTGACAGAAAGTCTACTCTGATTTCACGTGAGCTACATGAACAAAGGACGCGAATAAGTTAACTGATATTCGTTTATTTAATTTACTGATCTTATTGGCTTCTCATTTATTTATTTTATTCTTGGAAAACTTTGTATATATAAACTGATAATTCTGGGTATTCTAATATTTCCTTTTTAACGTATTAACGTTCTACTATTAATTACGGTACAAACGTATTCTGACGCTATATTAATACTATACTAGGTAACCTGCTAAAAATAGCAAGTTTCTTAAATTAGAAAGTTTCCAAAATCATTTATAATTTCTTTAATAAAATTATACCCTTTTAAATATAATAAAACTATTTAAATTTAATTCATTTAAATATACAATTAAGACATTTGTAAAAATAAGTAATAAAAGGTATAATTTAAAATCTTCATTTTTATTATTTTAACTATATCTCGAGCCTACCGATATATCCCTTTCTCGGTCGCACTAAAACAATTCAACAAATATATTAAATCTGCCTATTTAACTTAGCAACAGAAAATCTGCCACTAAAAGAAGTGTGACTAAAAGCTGAGTTTTTAAAACTGTCAATAAACTGTTTTAACCAAATCTGCGACGGAATTTAGTGTCACAAAAACCGTCGTTAATCTCAAAATAAAGTCTCCCTTTTCTGTTTAACTTACCCGCTGATTACCTATACGGGTTCCCATTGAATTTTTTAAAGTTCCCACTGTTCGGTTCCCACTGATAACGCAGTGGTTCCCACTGCTTATTATGTTGTCCCCACTGTTCATAAACCCAAACGCACCCTTATTGCCCGACAATCCCAAACACTCCCTGAACCATTTTCACTGTGTTGTTAACAGCCAAACACCCCTGTCTCCCTTGTTTCCTATTGAAAATGAACCAACCCCCTTTACTGTAATCAAACGCTCCCCCCGGTAGCTTGGGTTTTGGCTGCACAACAAAAGGTCACCACCGAGAGTCTAGGACTCTCGGTCTGCGTGTACCCCAACCAAAACACGACACCAATCCATCTTTTAATGGTTACTAACGTTTATAAACTCGACAAATCCTGATTTCTTGATTAAAGTCGAGATTAAGAAGAAAAAAAATAAAAATAAAGAAAGGATAAGCATGGTTTACTGTTTTCGAAGATCAGTGTGTAGCACATGATCAATGCAACCAAATTAACACTTGAAAAACAATCAAGCCAATTCTTTTTTTTAGCTTTGGCCGGCGGCAGTTTAACCAACAAACCCTAATACTTATTCTTTTTTTTGTTTACTGTACTGTGGAAAGGGGGGTTCCCCGTGTATTTTTTTTGCCAAAAGGGCCTTCCAAGCCCATCTTCTTTTCTTTATTTCTAAATGGACCGAAGCCCAAATACATGTTGTATAAGTTTTGGTTTTCGTTACGTTTATAAAATTTTACTATGTTTTCGCGTTTTAAAATCCCGTCATGTATTTATTATTTTACTGCAAATAATTACGTACGAAATACTGAATAGCTAGTAAATAATTATTACTAATAATTATTTTCTGAATAATTTATTTACGTCACAATCTTAATTAAACTGCGATGGTGTGAAAGTAATAATATTCGCGGATTATAAACATTGCGTACGTGATCGTATATTCTGACGTGAATTATTTATTTCATGAATAAATAATAATTTCGTAATACTTGATTTAACACTGTTAATTATTATCTGAATAATTAATTACGTAACGTTTAAATTAAATCCGTGATTGTCTGTAATTAATGTATGAGGACTTTTAAAGCGGGTTTTACAATTCTTCCCCTCTAAAAAAATAATTCGTCCTCGAATTAGGGACGCGATACTGCTGTGGTTTTACAATTCTTCCCTCTAAAAAGGGAAAATTCGTCCTTGAATTAAAGGTAATAAGCTGGTGACGTTATAAGAACTGAAGAACACGTAAACTGAAAAGACAAATAAGCTGAAGGATAATTCGTCTTTTAATTAAGGCATAATGCTGCTGATAGGTATAAACCTGACATGACTGAACTGACCATGTAACGTGACATGGCTGAAGAGAACATGAAACGTGACATGATTGAAAGGACTTAACTGGATTTATTAAAGGAAAAGGAATGAGAGGTCCGGATGGACTCCTCCGTTTCGAGTGGGTTCCCACTCGAAACG